>UZAN01041336.1:0-10370 GCA_900618425.1 Echinostoma caproni | reverse complement strand
TTTGCGAATCGATAAGCATCATTTTAAACGTGACTCAACGGTACCACGAACTGTTCAATTTTCATTGCTGGGCGCTAATTATAGTACGACGAATCAGGGAACAGAGAGCTACTCGCATTCTCTTTGATTGGATATCATCGTGGTCTGTTCATTAACCATTAGCCGAAATGAGAAAACCCACATCGGAATCGCTGATAGTGACAAACTCGTTTGAAGAGGGTGTACGAATGTCGGTACATACTATTGTTTGTTTGTACGCAAGGGAGTGACTGGGTGGCTGTGTGTGCGCACGCGTATTTTGAGGCTACGGTGCTGAGCCAAAGTGAGCATTGTACGTGATAAACCTTCGACTGCGATAAAACCATGACTGGTCCATTATGTACAGTCGGAGATAATAACCCCGGTGCGGTCAAGGAGCACGTAGCGGCAGGACCCTTCACACTGTCTCAGCCAGACACACACACACACAAACGAGCATGTGCACGTGCTTATACGCGGGATCGAGGCGCTTATCATGCAGTCAACCTCACCGGGGTGCATACTGACTGACTGACTGCATTCCATGTGATAATGGTGCTTTCGCGGTTGAATACACCCAGAGAGAGAGAGAGAGAGAGTTGGCGCTTACTTGCCTCCAGACGTCGCCCCAGTTTATGGTTTTACCAAAAACACTTGGCACTAATCGAGGTGACTGTGTGAGAAAGTGCGCACGCACTTCGTTGCAGCTCGTTACGGCAATTTAGCCGATGCTGGAGCTATTTGCCGAAGGGAGGTGGACAAGGGGTGGTGTGAACAGATAAATTTCGTAATTGACAAAATAGTGTCGTGCATTTTGGTGAATTTGTGGTTTGTGAAATACACCTTCCTCTTGTGGAACGTGACCTCAACGTTACGTCGTGATTCGACATTTTCCATGCCGAACAACAACGTTGTCCGATGGTGACAGAACTTCAGATTTGAGAGACTATGTACATTTTCAATCGGTCTGTCTAGAGGATTAACCCCAGTTAGATACACTGATTAATTTATATGCATAATGGAGGAATTCCATGGTTGTCTGGTCGGAGAGAGTTTTCAACCAAGGGAGTTTAAACTGGCTGTTTTGTCGCCAACAGAAAGATCTGTTCGGTGACACAGACGGAAAAGGAAGAAGAACTCGACATCGACTAGTCGATTTTCCCTCCCGCTAACTGTTGTTCACTTCGACCGGTGCACTTTAAAAGTTTCCAAAAGGGGACAATAGTAGTTCTATTATAGAAATGTTTAAAACCTGACCTTTGAGATGCTTAAATCGATCAGACAGGCTGATAATTTAATTACTATATAGATAACGGAAAACACTCAGCAAAGACAGAAAAAAAGATAGCAATGTTTAAGCAGGACACCTCCCAATATCCCACTTCGCCATAGTTCTATCCCGATTCAATTGATTTGTGAAAAATATGCAAACCCTGCGTCTTTGGTGTTGATGACTCTCTGTTGGTACTTTTTATCACACAATCCCGTGTGAGCAGCAGTGGAAAGGACAAAACGGATAGTCAAAAGACCATACTACATTTTGCTCACATGAACTGGAAACCCCAAGACTCCAAGAGCGCTGAATCGCATAAGTTCGCAATGAGATCTAACAGGCATGGTCTTCAGTTGGAAGACAAAAAAGCTGCCTTACATGAAAAGTCAGTTATCACCGAATGGATTCGAACAACCACCCTTTTAGTCAGCAGCCGAATAACAATTACCAATGGAGATATATATGTGTTTTAAGGTAGCATCGTGATAGTAATTGAACATGAATCAGGAATCGTCCCAATCACACGGCATTCTACGATTGTCGTGGGGGTTGACTCCTCCGGTTGAAGTTGCGTGTACAACGCGCAACCATGCACGTAAAGAAGTCGTCAACAGTGATGCTTGTGCATCTATTCATTTTCTAACCACATCTCGTTTACTTAGCCCAAACTCTTCCATCTTCTGAGTTCTCATTGGCCGGCAAGGTGGACTGCCGAAAGACAGGAACAAAATTCGTCGCTCAGTAGCAGAAGTTTGTTGGTTATTCCAATTTAAATCGATGTGTTCCGGATTTGTGCTGTCACTATCATCGTATTTGTGATACTTACGTTTCCTGGATGCTATACAGTGCATCCAAGACATTCACTGATATACAATTTATATCATAATATCATGCAATGAATTATTTTCCCACCATCTATTTTTCCAGTACTCATTTAAAGCAAAACAATTTTATGGTAAAGTTCTCCATGTAAAGAGCAAACGAAGTACGAACGGAAAAGTTGGATCACTGTATAAATGTTTCGGCCTGGTTGGAGCTCATTAACAGTGTGAACCCATCTATCTAACAGGGGATCGCATTCGGAAGCTTGCAGATAGAAAGCAAGTATAACACCGATAATATCACCTAACACTAGTCAGGTTGGAATTGTTCCAATAGAGTAATAACTCCGAGGGCTAATGCGGAATTGAGTGAAGTGGGATGCCTGCAACAAGCTCGCAAAGATGGGTTGTGCTACATAGAGAAAAAACGGTTTGGTGGATGACCGAGTGGAGGCAGTGTGCTAACGTCCTATCTGTAAGGATCACGACCCCTGGCAGAGGCGATGGACTCATACAATGCTGATGCGACCGAATCAAGTCGGGACAACTGTACAGTACATCCTTTTCATTTCTCGCTTCGTTCACTCTGTACGCGGGAAAAATCACCAAATAATTGAATTAACTCCTCCACTGCTCGTACGACAGCAAAAAATGAAAACAGGAGCATCTAACCAGCTTTTAGGATCAGACTATATAAGTATCGCGTGCAATTTCACCAGACACGATAAAAGGTGTGATTAGCGAACGTAATATGTTTGAGTTTGTCTATATTTTCTCGTCTCAATGTCTACGGATTGTATGTAACTCAACTAATGCGAACAGATTAGTTCCGAGAACTGCCAAACATGCTCCTGTTTGTCAGTCTATTGTTGGGCGAACAGCGTCAGCTTAATTCACCAATAGAAATGAACATAGAGCGCGCTTTAATTAATTTTTCCCTTTGGAAATGCTATTCAATCATTACCATATTGAAATATGTTACTAAAGAAGTGTTTCTACCCAAATGGTGAGAGAGAGAACCTTTTAATTTCATTATCGGTTTACCTATTGGCCAAAATTCCTGACTCTCCATAATCTTCTTCACACTGTTTAACTGGAAGGAAGAAAAGATAACTGGCACGCAATTGATCTGATTCAGTTCGATTGTACCGGGGTCAGCGGGTAGTGCATTTCGTACAGCTAAACCACTTTTGGCATTTCACCGTTAAACGTTGATAAATCACTCAGCACTAGAGACTAGGGATAGTGGTCAAATTCATAGTGTTCACACGTGCGTCTCTCTTTAAATTGTGCTCTATGCCATTCACGAGTGAGATGGTTTTGAACTAAGAACAACCAAACGATGAACCGATTTCAGAATATCCGGGTCTGTGTGCTTGAGCCGCCTCGGTAGAAAATCTTCGTTGAGCGATGATAGCTCGGTGGTGTGGGGTCATCTGATTATCACACACACACACACACACACACACACACACCAGAGAACGCGAGTTCCAATCTGACCACCACTGCTTGACTATTCCCTATTATGACTGACTTTTGATTGGCCGCTTCCCCTTTCCTGAAACTAATATCATTATGTATTCACTAACGAGTAAGTAAAAATGAAAAAGAAATGATAGAATTTAATGATAATTCATTGTTACACGTATCCCTCAGGTCTTTTCGATATGTTCATGTGCGCGAAATAGCAAGAATGCACTTGTTCTATCCATTCTATCTACAATTTTAGCACTGATAGCATACTCCAAAACACGTGATCTTCCCCGTTCCACAAGGGGTTTGATTTTTAATTACCAGATCGAACCAAATAGTTTTCTAATCGTCCTTTGGAATGCCATGATTACGTAGTGAGCTCGGAAATCACAGTCATGACAAAATGTGTTGCAAATCGGCAGCAGGGGTTGAATAGTCAGCCATGAACGACGTCCGAGTTTCAAAATCAATCTACTGTGCATTCGTCATGCGTGAAAACGGATTGACACATCGCCGCAGCCAAATGTCATACACATACCTACAAATATACGTATATATATATATATATATATATAACTGGCTTATAATCAGCCTAGAATAGCAACACTTGGTGATTATCGATCGAACGGATCCACTCCGAACTGCAACCGATGCAGTTCCTACAGCTACCAGCACGGAATGAACAAGGAGCCTAACTAACTAATTAATTCCAACTCGGTGCAGGTGGCATGTACAAGCACACACACACGCACACTTTTGTGTTGTGGTCTGTCATCATGTCCTCTTTGTGCACGTTCGCTAGTTTTACCATGTACACGAACGTACAGAAGGACACACACACAAGCACACCGGTCGCCAAAATTGAATCGAACAAAGTCTATCCGCATGTGTCTCTACAGATGTATTCGATGCATGCAACCCATGTGTCCGGAATCAAATCGACACTTAATTGTTGCACTGTCACAAAGTTCTTACGTCCAGCCTGCTGCTCATGAGAAAACAAGCACCGTTCTGTTCGAGCCCATGACCCATCTGATTGGCCAAGCGCCCGGGGAGGTACACCGAAGCGAGTCACTTCAGTTTACAAAGCCTGGTCAGCGTTGATCGGTGAGGTGCAGTTGAAAACTGCAACCGCTGTTCACGAGGGACGTCCAGTCCAGAAGTAGTGGGAAAGAAGTTCGGTTTCTAAACTGAGCGGTCTGTGTGTTATGAGTCTCGACAAAGCAACGTCGATATGTACCACTATCCGCCATCCCCTCTTTGCCGAGCATCGCAAAACGGCGCACTAAATAAATCAACGCCGTAGCCCAGCATAACTAAAGTCAATCCAAGTGGTTACAGCTTTCAGTATTGATCCCCATTCAATAAACTAAACCGAAGCATATTAAAAATCATAGCATCATTATGCGAATAATAAGTTTAGCTTATTGATAAAAAATCTGCACAAATCATTCACATATACCACCGGATCCATAACTCTTCCCCTTATTTCAATTCAGTAATATGACTCTGTGTATTTTATGCTTGGTCAATCACCAATTACAATTTACAAAATTTCAACCATCAAAATGGTGAATTATCTATTTTTTCCAATGTTTTTATTTCCCTCTTTGTCTATCGTTTGTATAAACGTACAATCAACTTTCAGGAAGAGGGAACACGAACACGACTGTGAGAAAATGCTGTTTATGGGAAGGTAGGCGACAGTGGCGGGGTTCGAATTCAGACCCCACACCACTCGAAAATCGCCGCTTCGGTGTTCGACAAAAACACGCACAAAATTCCAATGCAACAATCAAAGGCCATTTATAATGGTATCAGATACAGATTCGAATCAGTCTTTATGCTTTAGTATTGTCCCTGATACCCAGTTCCGTATCCCGGTATACTACGCGGGTTTCAAAAACCCGTGCACAACCCTAATGAAGGGATTGGCAGCAATGCATTATCATCCACGAAAATATGCGGTTCCTAGGTAAGATTCTTTTTGAAGTGTTTACGGCAGTCCGTTGGTATTGTTAACCGTTAATTGAAACCGGTATCACGAGTTCGGATGAAACGCTGTACTAGATTCCCATCCAATAACAAAAATACTAGTCAGTTGTTGGCAAAATTTTTACCTGTATTCCTCCGGTGAAATATACCCAAGAAACTTCCTTGGGAAAGCGACTATGCCCGCGAATCAGAAGGCCACCGAAGACTGATAAGTCGGTTGTATCAATGCATGCGTAACAGGCATGGTCTCGGTGGACAAGTGGACCAATGATGGTGTGTTTTTAACCCCCAATAAACACAATGTCTGTGTGATTCAAGGTACACCTAATGCGGAGAAAATGCATTAACCAACCCGATAGCTAAATTTTACAAAGGGCAACCGTCACCGAACTCTGCACAAGGTGGCTAATCTGTTTACGAACATCAGAGCGCCTGATCATTCCTAATTCAGAACAAACAAACAGCAGTTCGTCACTTGCTTTGAGTCAACAAATCTAAACGTGAATTTCCATACACGGAATTGTGATCAATCAAAGGCTTCCCGGGGGCCGGAAACGACGGAACAGATTAGGTGGTAATGCTGAGATTCGGACACAGTTTCGGGATTGATCTGCTATTGACCCGTTTTTGGTGTGGTCATCAAAATTCGTTTTTAAACCTAACCAAATTAGTGGTGATCAAGTAGAAAGGAAATTGAATTAATCAAGCATTTCCGTTATTAATATTATTAGTAAGATGACTTGAATTTGTTCAGTGAACCAAAAATGTAACGTTGTTCAATAGGGATTTCTGAAGTTTTGCTGAGGAATATTCTTAGTCGGTTACTGCGTTTGTGTGTTCAGTTTATGGCAGCACAACTGGTAACCTTGCCCTTCCTTGGGTCATGGTACATATGACCTTGAAACCGATTGAAACTCTTAAGTGCATGTCCCGTGATGCAATCCTTAAAACCAGAAAAGGTTAACCGTACGAATTAGCCTTATCATGGAAATATTACAAAAGCAAAACAAGTTTCAAACGGAAAAATAACACAAAGTGCAAAACTCGATATTCAAAATTGGTACATGTAAAACTTAAAAATCGGTTGGTAACGCAGTTGTGTTTGCTTTTGAAGCTCGGATTGAACTGTTTCAGTTTTACTTGCATTTCGAGCTGTAGCTTTGACTGCCGAACATAGTGGGAATCACATTCGCATTACAGGCATCACGGTGACTGACGACGGAATGCTTACGAACTTAACAATACCCACCTACTCGTAATTACTACCCACAACAGTCGCATTTAGCCTGACAGCAACACCAAGCAAAAGCACATTCGGGGCCGGAATTCCAGTTCATTTTAAGTGGTGGCGCAGTGTTTTAGTCGCTGTCACCGGTGTGCTCTGGATCCTATGATCCGAGGTTTGAGCCCCGCCAGCACCACCCGACTTTGGTGGTAGGCAGCTCTGCTGTCGTCAGGTTAAATACCACGCCTAACCTATCGGGGCCTTATGTGGTTCGCCACTCCATGTCTCGGGGCTTAGGTTGCCGGTTTCCACCACCGAACAGCAGGTCCTAGTGACTATGGGATTCACCCCGTCTGCTGTTCATCCTACTAAGTATGTATTAAAAATAACTGTCGGTATCTCAATTAGGTGTGCAAAAAAAAACAAAAATAGAAAAAAGTGCAATCAAGAGTTTGAAATATGAAGGAATCTAAATGAGGACATCAAATTATAAATATGTTCATTCAAACTTTGGTAAGCAGATGAGTATTTGGGACTATGTTTCATAAACCATTTCCGCAATTTATGCGGAAGTGTTCTTTTATAGATACTCTTTGTTTTTGTCATTCAAATCAGGCAAGTGGAAAAGTGTTCGACTTCATCATAAACTGCATCTACCGGCATTCTTAAAGTCATTTCAAGTAAGCTGTTAGTCCTCCCCCCCCCTCCCGTTGACAAACAAACCCATTAGTTCACATCGCTCTGACGGTAAACTGGACGTGGTACGGATAGCGATGGCATGCAAGATTAAAAACTAGATGAACGCGAGTTAGAACTTTTCCGGACTCCGGGGGAGATAGCCAACCTAAATGCTTTTGAAGACTATAGGTGCTATTTTCTAACTGAATTCTCTACTGCGAATGAAATTTTAAATCTAGAATTTATTCGTTCAAATATTGGTATTGCATTTGGGCACAACCACTTCCCGTAATGAACTTAAAGAGAATAGACAGTAGTTGGACGTTGTACACTTCTCCTCCGGATATATTTTTATCTTCTACTTTACTTCATTTTATTGAAAATCCATATTAGTAAAATTTCTAGGATGGGAGAAGCGGTTAATCATAGAACTGACATACAACACATAGAATAGGGAAATTCAGTTGGTGGTGTTGGCGGGATCTGAGCACAAGTCGTCCGAGGCGATAAGCTGATGAGCTCCACGGTTTGACAGACAACGACCAAATTCCGCTGTATCTTCTTATCAGGTATGCAGTACAGTTTATACGGTATAAATTATAACAATAAATCCATGAAATAACCCGTACAGAGTTCGAAATTGCTATGATGTTTATCGAGGTAAAGAGCGGTACATCGAAGTACATGTATAACGGAAATTTTGTAAGACAAATCTACTCTATACTCTCTTCCACTTTCATTTCGTTTATCAAATCCAGCACGATATCTTCGATTTCCCGGAAGGGATTGCCGACAATCAAAGGCTGTCTATGGGCATGAAAATCCTGGGGACATTGGCTGGCTGTGACGGGGGTCACATGCTGGACATCCGGGCCGCAATGTTGATAGAATTAATTGTATGATTGCTGCCGTCCGTCAACTAAATCATCGTATTTAACGGCGTACACGTCCGACGAAGGGAATAAATGAGAACAGTCCTGGCCAACAATTCTTCTCGTTATCATTCAGCTCCTAACGCATATTTTAAATGATTACATCGTGTAGAGACTGGATTAAAAATCCCACAACCCCTAAACGAAAAGAAATTAGAACTAAACATTGCATCACCTGATTACATGAAAAGCCCTACCTTTGTGTTATGATATTGATCGGGAATCTTTCAGCGTTTGACTATTTGACTATTGTCCGTCTTCACTCTTTAAAAATATATAATCACATAGATGTGCGTGAAAAACTGAATGAAGGCTAACCGAATTGTCGGATAATATTAATTCTGCTCAGTTTTTTTCTTTTCGGAGATAAAAAAAGGAAAGGAATGTTTGCGTTATGAAAGATAATATTCTCTGCTTTCTGTACAGGGTAACGCACGGAACAAAGAGCACACTCAACCATGGCCAGTATTATTCCTGGACACATCAACCCCTGAATCTATCATTCGAATCACATCACCACCCAAATCCCTGGTGCGGCCGAATCTATCCAACCTCATCCACTTTCAAAATCTATCTATTGAATAATAGGAGCACCATTTCTTAACCCATACTTTATACTTCTGTTTGAATATAGTCAATGGGTAACCATCACTTCGTTGAAAGAGGTAAGAATGAATTGCACTACAATTACGTATCCTTGCGTATCAATGAGGGTATTCAACGACCTCTGTTCTTTTTGAATATCAAAGTCCTATGTATGAAGTGGGCTATACTGTTCACTTTGTTCTATAAATAAATCGTGTCAAACTAGACTCAAAGAGTATGAAATATTTGTGTGTTGACATTATTACCTACTGACACGACTATCTGGTTAATACATCATCCCGAGGGTGCATAGTTCAAACCATACTACTAATGATAGTGTCCGCATAAAATCACGGTGCATGACGAGACAGTGCGTGCGTGCGTGCTTCGAAATGTTCACGGTTCAGGGATAAGGCAAACAATTACTCCAGTGCTTGGCTATCCGATCGTGTAAATTCTGCTCTCTCAACCCCCTAACGGGGTTTGATGGCAATGAATCAGAACTCAATAGTCTAACCGTCAATGTTTTTTCAATAAATAACCAGACACACATTTTGAAAAAAATAAACTGTTCAGATGATGAGCAGTGAACCACTCTGTCATCATTTGATGCTGTCGAATGGACAAGAAGAATTAACCAATCGTATCCGTGTGCATCCACATTCGTGCATTCCCAGTGCGGAATAATGTGTACCCATTTCCGAAACTGAAATACAAGACCCGGGCTGGTAAACTGTTATCCACAAGAATGCATGGCTATCAACTCCTGAGACTGGGCATAGGTTATGTCGAGATATTCTCACAACCCATTATATTGAACACTAAATAGACACAGATCATGCCTTGCCTTCACGTCCCTGTCTTGTGTTGTGCTGAATCGTGCATATTTCTATCAGTAGGCTTCAGACAAGTTGTGACAAATCGGTAGCGTGCAACACGATGGTGTTGTTGTTGAGCACAATTTCGGTAGGGCCGATAACATGTCAGGAATGACGAGACAGAGCTCCAATGCAGCGATAAGAAAGTTGTAGCCTATCCAATCAGATGGGTCTCTTTCCTCCACATTCTGTAGAGGCATGATAATTGAATTCTCAAGTGTGTTAAGTTTCTCCCTTCACAACCCAATGGGCACATACATAATCAAAATGATCTCGCTTATGCATTTAAAAATTGGTAACAATTGCATCATCATAATAGTGTTTTCATTTTTCAGATGTGTCTTATGACCAGATGGGATAAATCGATGCACTTCTAACTGTTCCTCCATCTACCATCTCCAATCGGTCTTTCCAGCCCTCTCTCACGTTCTTCTTACTTGTTGGCTTATTGTCACGAATAGCGCTATCGTTTCTGCAGTCCTTTCGCTGATT
>UZAN01041335.1:29109-44928 GCA_900618425.1 Echinostoma caproni | reverse complement strand
TCGTGAGCAGAACACTGAGGTGGTTGCATGCCCAAATAAATAAGAAAATAAGATAGGCTCCAGTCCCCCTAACCGGACGTACATGATACATTGGTAAATGTTCGTCATGTGTTGCAAACTGGTCACGAGGGCTTTTGTTCCGAGTTGTCCAAACAACAGTACAGTTAGTAAAATTAACAGAGGCCGTTGCAACAAAGCTCAGAAATCCCCCTGATGAGTCTAATCAAAAAGCGCCACATCATTTTTTAGCGAAACAATGAATCCATGTGATGTTTGTTTATTCGTTCGTGTGGAAAGAGGCTGTGTTGTTTCACATTTTCATGTTGATTATTCAAGTCCATTTTGGTTCACTTGGCTCTGTGACAATACCGTCATATGATAATGGACGACACTAACAACCGCAATGGCCATGCGAGGCTAAAGCATGCCATAGCATTTGAGAACAAATAAACATCTGATGCATTCTACCTGTTCATCTGTATCCTATTTGGATTCTGATGCACAATTTGAGCGCATTTTATTCATCCACCGGCCAGTGATCCAACTTCAATGTCCAACTCTTTTAAGGTCATTGTCATTTTATCGGTATTTTAACTTTTGCCATGCCTAAACTACTTCGGAAAATAAGCTAAGTGTCAAGGCCAAGCGTTCACTTCTCGACTGGATTTCGGGCTAATAGCCGACTGTGTGCTGTCCGGGTCGACAGTTACAGGACCAGACAATAGTGCTTATTTGTTGCACAAGGTGTACACACCGACCGATTGCAGTTCGCCTGAAATGAAGGATGAATTTTACAAGTACCTTTCTCAACTGCTACAAACGCTCGGTCAGCGGACATCGTGGTAGTCGCCGAAGAACTCAGTGCTCAAGTTGGATCTCCGGACGAATCAGAAATGCTTCTTAGTGGTACACATGCCATCGTAACTAACAAAACAACAGAGAACGCCTACTCCAACTTTGCGACGACTGCAAACTGTTCCCGTCAAGCATCAACTTCTCGCATAAGAAATGACCCCACCTTACATGGAAAATGCCAACCACTTCACAGCGATGGACTGGAATCGACCACATGGCCATCAGCTACCGTTGGCGAGTGTCTATTGGATACTGCCACTCTTACTGGTCAAAACCGGCTGATTCAGACCATTATCTGCTACGAGCAAGATTCTCGAGTCTGGTAAACAACCACACAAAGGGAGTTGGAAACGCATGCTCATAATACTGTCAGCAATAATCGCAAATCTGTATTCCAAACGGAACTCTCTCATCGCATTTCAGCTCAACNCAACCATCAGCAGAAGGACTCAATAAACACTGGACGATAATCAAAGAGGCTATCTCAATGTCAATCAAAAGAACGACGAATTCTGGCACACGATGAAAGCACACAAGCTTTTCTGTATCTATTGAATGCTATTGCAACAATGTTTGATACGAGATTTGCACCTTCAAAGTATAAAATGTGGCTACAACATTGGGTTGGTCCAACCCCCAACATGACACTAACATGGGAAGTAGTAAGGGAAGCAGGCAAATTATGCTATTTTGGGTGGCCATATCTCACCTGGCGGACGCATCACGGATGAAATGTCAATACGTATGCAGAAGGCTGGATGGGCATTCGCCAGCTTGAGAAATCTGTGGCGCCGTTGTGACATCCGTCAGTCCTCGAGTGGTTAATGGCATCGATTTGCTATCAGGTGGTGTAATATCTAACTCCACGTAGAGAAACAGTCTGTGATAAGAGTGGACAAGCTAGTCACAATAGGGATCAACGACTCGATCGCTGCACAGATTACTTCAGCGACAGTTCAGCTGGCCTAGTGCCAACCAGGCTGCTTCATCTGCAACTGAGGCTCCGTGGGCAGTGTCATGCGATCCTCCAGCAGAATCCGAAGTTCGGTCCTGTATTCAAGCTCTGAAGCGAGGAAAGGCAGCAGGATCGGATGAGCTCCTTTCCACTCTTTTCAATATGGAGGTTGATAAACTCGTAAGCTCTATTACTACCCTACTGCGCAACATTTGGACCCAAGAACGCATTCCTTCATCTTGGGGCGAGTCACTGATCGTTCCCATTTTCAAGAAAGATTCTCGCAACGATTGCGAAAACCACCGCTGGATCAGTTTGATTCTGATCGTCACCAAAGTGCTAGCTTCGGTTATACTTCGGCGTCTGACACCTTTAAGAGAGACCAACATCCGTGAACAGCAAACCGGATTCCGGCCCGGCAGTGGACGTATTGATCAAATTTTTACGTTACGTCAGATCCTTGATCTGCGTCACACCCACCGTCGGCCAACGATCGCAGTATTCCTTGACCTGAAAGGAGCCTTCGACTCAGTTGACCGCGAAGCTCTTATGGACTCGCTTCTTCGAAAAAGAATGTCCCACCTACTGAGGTCACTATACTCACAGACCTCCGGTCATGTAAAGTTTTACAACAATCTAAGTAGGCCGTTCATTACCAGCAGCGGCGTCCGTCAAGAATGCCCTCTTTCGCCGTTCCTGTTCAATTTCATCGTAGACGACATACTGGCGGACGCACTAAGTGGACTCCAAAACGTAGGAGTGGAATGGGCAGCCGGAGAAAAGCTGTGCGATTTAGAGTGCGCCAATGACGTTGTCTGTCTGTTAGAATGTATGGAGGACGCGCAAAGCGCACTTGATAAATTACCAAGTGCGAGAACCACATTCGGTATGTGCTTTGCACCTTCAAAGTGCAAAGCGATGCTGCAGGACTGGGTTTCGCCTACTCCCGCTCTGAAACTGAATGGTCAGGAATTAGTTATGATGGATTGCTTTTCCTACTTAGGTAGTTCCGTGCCCAATGACGGTAGTGCAGCAAGGGAGATAATCGCCCGCATTTCCAAGGCTTGAGCAGCATACGCAGGACTGAAACAACTTTGGCGTAGACGCGATGTTTCACTGAAGTTGCAAGGTCGTATATATTGTGTTAGCGTTCGTTTAGTCCTGCTTTATGGTCGTGAGACCGTGAATTTGCGAGTAGAAGATGTCCGTCGACTGGAAGTTTTCGTTATCGGTGTTTACATAGTTAATCCCATGTTGGATGGAGCGAACGGGTTAGTAAAGTGGAGGTAAGCCGTCGTGTGTTTGGGAGTCTATCAGGAATAAACCTGCTAGCACACCGAATTCAGATTAGTAGATTGCGCTGGTTAGGGCACGTATTACGTATACCCTGCTGTCGTCTGCCGCACGCGCTTTATTCGCTGTAGCTAATCCGGGCTGGATGAAATTGCGTGGAGGTCAATAGATGACTTGGAGACGAGACGTGAAGAAATGCACAGAGCCATTAGGTAGATTCGGTGGCGTTCCGGTTGTCATTTCTTATTAGGCCAGAATGCTTGAAACGATATGTATGCAGAGTTCGACTGTGCACTCTGTGCGTTGACCATAGTTTCTTTCCTTCTTTCCCCTCCCTCAAAATAGGTTCAATCCCTGCCTACCTTGAATTTTACCACTAATCTTGTATGCATTGCGAGTTTGGCGGCTGTACGATGATGATAGTGTAGTAACTGGTCTGGAGTATGTAGACTACATTCAGCTATAGCAAGCTTTTTTTAGTTTGAGTACAGGTGCACCCATGTCCGGTATGCGTTTCGCACCTTCAAAATGTAAAATGTTTCTATAGAACTGTACTAACCGCCAATCTCACTATGCATGGGGAAGTAGTAGTAGACAAAATATGGTATTTGAGATGCTTCATGTCGCCTGGTGGATGCGTCGTGTTTTAATTTTCCCTCTGATATACACCAGGCTCCGTTGGTATTTGCCAGCTTGAGATATCCTTTGGCACCATCGCAAAGTCCGACTGTCTGCGAAGGACCCAGTGCTGCAACCGTCCGGCTGGTACTGCTTCACGGTGCAGAGACTTGGTCATTAGGGGAGCGGGATAAAGATAGCTTGACGGTGTTAGATCACCGCTATCTACTCCGCATTGTACGAGTTTGGTGCGAAAGCCGGATAAGCAATGCTGAGGATAGGCGATGAGTTTCAGGTAATCGCGATCGTCCATTGGAAAAAGTGCTCGATTGTGTTGTTTGGGACACATATTGCGCATATTACTAAATGGGTTGCCACGGAGCGCGATATATGTCGAGGCAGGAAGCGGTTGGAAAAAGCTCAAGGGCGGTCAGACTAAGACCTGGCAACCGGTGGTTAGAGACGCTGAGGGATATGGCTGAGCGTTGCAATCAGTAGTGGTCGTGCAGCTACTGGTTATGTTTGCTATCTTAGTCCATGTTAGTTCCTAATCTTCTTTGACTCCACTCACAACTTTTCCATCTTTCGTCTGCTCTTTTATCCAAATAGACCCCGAAAAAATGACAACCAAAACCGGCGCATGAAAATGCATGGTTATGTGTTGTAAAGGCTACAACTGAACTAAAGGTTGGATCGGGATTTTTGGATGCAAGGATATGTATGTGCCCAATTTATCAATAACAGAGGCACTAAAACAAGTAATTTGCCTATTGATATTTGAGATCCAAAAACGTTCTGTCTAGTCACCCCAATTTTCGTGACCCTTGGTTGACTAGAGTCAATTTATTCCATCGATCAGTCCTCAGGGAGCGTGGGTTGATGAAACCAATCCTATGAAATCAACTTAATCGTCGCCTACTCTAATTGCGACCTGTTTCCTATGCTTCTTTAGTCTATAAGCAGCTTGAAAATAGGTCGGCGAACATCATTCTCTCCATGAAATGTTTTCGTTCAAAACATTGACATTTCGGTTAGCGTTTGAACTCAGCTCATTTGCTTCCGTTCTAAACACTATTTTTATTCCTCATGTGTACCCACACATTCACAGTCGATGAACTTCCTGTATCTGATATCGTGAACTTGAACGTCGTATGCAGTCATTGGAATTTCAAAACCATCCGCTTTGTGGAGTAGATCGATTTTTAAATGATAGTTATGAGGGATTTGATTCGATTATCCTGAAAATTAGTTTACATGTACTAAGAATCTAGGAACCGCTGTGCAGCCATTTAGACGTAGTTGGATTTCGTCAGTAGCGCGAATCAATCGACCGAACTGAAGATAAAACCCGGGACCACACAGGTAGAACGAAAACATACTGTCCACTTAACCACTGAAAACATATATTCGCCTCCGATCAGAGTTATAACATCCTTTCGCGTCAAACTACTCTCACAATAACCCATTCGTTTTACTATTAAGACTCCCTTCAAGATTTACAGCTTCCATAATCACAAAGGTTTTAACCGTTTTCGAGACCATAGGCTACAAAGACGACAACTTTAGTTGGAAAATAAAGTGAGCCTCGGGGGCACGTCTCCGTATTTCATGACCCAGAACCACATGCTTACTTTCCTTACATAACTGTCTATCTGGCTCTCTGTTTCACTGTGCACCGTCTCCGGGAAACACTTTGTATATAAAGCGATTGCTTTCCATCACCTGAAACACCCGCGTCGATAACAGAACGTGCATATACATCTAGGGACTCTCATTTGCTGAAGCTCCTGAACAACATTAGTGTTTAAAATGTCTGAGCCCTCTAGACGTTCAACATTATTTCAAGAAAGACCATAGAGAAACCTGGAGGATGCTTAAGCAGTTCTGTAGTTATTCTTCCAATGGATGCTCTCCGTCCACAGATGTTGAGGATATTAGTCATGGTTTCTTCATAATAGCTAACTTCACGGCTATTCGACGAAGGGAGTCACTCCCAGTACCTTAAAATTCCGTGAGAAGTTGATACCATGGAAATATGCTGTGTACTCATTAAAACTCCTTAAAACTGGCGGGCTAGATGCATTACAACCTACCGTGTTCAAACAAAGCTCCAGTACCCTGTTACCTATCCCACCCAATATATTCAATAATTGCCTTTCTCACTGTTCAATAAATGATTGCTGGAAGACATCCAGCAATATACCGATCCCCCAGAAAGACGGCACAAATTTTCGTCCTAAATCGACTAAGTGAACCATCCTGAAGGTATTTGAGAGGATATTTTTACGCATGTTGTCAACCTACTAGAAAATTTGCCTGCTGTCATGCAATCAACTTTTATTTTTTTCATCGCTCAATAATAAATTTAAACATTCTAAAAGCCTGTTTTTTAGACTACGGTGGCGCACCTGGAAACGTCTAAAGAGAGCAGCTTTTATATCCTTGCATACCCATGTCTTTCTACTAACCACGACCATTCTAGCATATTGCTTTTTCTTTCACAAAACAGTCCACAATCTGCCTTGTCCATGTCTCCTCAGTCCTAACCTTCGAATTAGGGTTCGGTTTCGTCTCCTTTCTGCCTTTCCATATCATTAGACTCTACCTGTTTCGAAAGGTTCTACATTGATTAAGTATGATAATCATGTTAGTTTTCATTCACCTTGCCCGATAACTCGGCCTTCTCTGAGGTCATCCGATACATCTCACAACTTCTGCATGTTCTTCTGCACACAACCCTTCCATGATCCTATCTCAGTGTGTTAATGTTTTCTTTTCTCTTTGAAAACGTAAATCTCACTCTCATTATTTTAAGATGTTCTAGCAAATACTCATTACGATAAATCGCTTGGTCGGGAATTACCAGTCAAGTACTTCTTGACAAACTTGGTATGATCGCATCAACAATGCTCTTGCCAGAGTCAAAATATTGTCGTTTTATGCCATCTGCCTAAAGCTTTTGTGCACCACCTAACACGTAATAAAGCAGTCCGTACGTGTCTGTATTTTTATCACACTAGCTTTGTGCTTGCCCAGTGATTTTTTCTGTGGAATATCCAGATCAATCATACTTTTATCCTGATGTTATGGTTCACTAAGAGTTAATATGGGCCAGCACATTGTCTCCCAGCGCACCAAACTTGGTCTTGAAATGCTGTCTGTCCCTGTCACACTTTTAACTCCAATCTCTCCTAATCGTTCCTTGTACAAACACGTGCAAAATCATAAACCTCCTCCGTATTTTGCCGGCCTTTTACCACCGTATTTTTCGTGATTATTCCACACCAATAAGGCAACTGCGTACTCTCAGTGTAGCTAACCATTCTTTACTATTTAGGCGTTTGTCAGCGGACTATGCATCCAAAGGCGTACTTAAGCAATTTCTTGAATTGAAGGAGTTAAACAAGTCTAAATCGAAGACCAGAAATATGAAAATGCGGAGATTCATCGATTTAAGTTCAGTGTGAAAGGTGTGAGAATGCACGACGAGTGTACATCACAAAATACTCGATCCGTTCAATGAGGATAGAACTAATCCGTCTGGTATCTGCAAGGTAAAAAATGGAAGAGGTATGAATACATCTTTGAAGGTATAAAGAGACTATTTATGAACTGTCAGTTGCTGATAACTGATAAATCTGCTGTGAAAGAAGCAAAATCTAGTCGATAAGAAAAGCATGCATCAATTCATAGAATTAACAGTTTAAACAGTCGTGGCTACAAGCTGAGGGTAATGAATAAACGAATGAGGTTTTCTATATAGATTCGGCTACACAATCAGAAACTGAGACCGGAATACCAAATAATTAGAAGATATGAAAAATTTCCTTTGCCAACGGTTATACATATGCATGCATAATTTATTTATGTATGAATAGTTTTTCGACTTTGCATACATTTCAAAAAGGCACGAATCATGTCACTGGATGATATCATATGAGAAAAATTTACACACCACAGATTACGATGAAATGTTTTTCACTTTATTGTTAGCTGAGTAAATTGAATCACTTGTTGGTTAACTCCCTTCGTTGCACTGAGTAAAACCTTTTATTTACTACATCTCAATCTGCCGTCAAAACAAATCAATGCAGAGAACATGTTTTTCTAAACAGAAATTTTAGCGAAGGTGATTTCCTCTCAAGATCTGAACGGATCTCGCGGACTGCAAAATCTGTTACTTCACCTTGATCGACTCCGTGGAGAATCTGACTTCACAAAAGATTTCTGCGACATCTTTGTACAAAAATGTTCTCAGTGTCACCCACTTCTTTTACTAGTTATCATATTTTGCCTTTTCACGTCATGGTCTAGACTTCCTGATGATAGTGTATTCCTCAATGGTTATCCGCGGCTTCCTGTTAGATCATTTGCCATTTAGCAAATTTGAATTCATTCCATGAATTAATAGACTCCTGTTAATCGGACAGGTCTGGCAGTAGACCTCGTTCGCCCACTAAGGAGCAACTAACTGTTCACTGTATGCGATCTGTGAAATTTTGATGTCCCTGTAAGCTTCGGGTTAGTTTAGCTCTACAGTTACCCTTGTACCGCTTCAGTTGCTCGGCTTCTTGGAGCCACTGTAGCATGCTGGGTAAATGATGGAATCCAAAAAGGTGAGCCACCATAAGGAGTCCCAATCCGAAGACGATACTCTTATCAGATACCAATTACTCTCCGGCGGTCAATAGGCATATAAGGAGATTATAATCAGACTAACCTCTTTACGTTTTAGGTATTTTTATTACACTTCAGCCCAAATTTATCCCTTCTAGTCAATATAAATGAATGATGAGTAGTAAAGAATATACTGAGTGAAAAATCACAGAAGCATGGAGGCTGCAAGTGCTTTTATTTGACCGACAGAAATAACGATTTGAACAAAAATATCGGCAATACCTACCATCGCGTTGCACCCAGGTGGGGGAAAATAGACGAAATCCTCAATTCGCAACAACCGTTGGGAAATTTTATTTTACCTACTTTAAAACGTTGTCAGTTTTTGATATGATTTGAAGCTGTACTAATAACTGACAATTCAGTTTCCTGTGTACGTGTATTCTGATGTGCATTTGAATGGAGGACTTATACCAGCATTCTGTTCACATTCTAGTTAAATTCTAGTTAAAATTTTGAAACTAATGCACAGAGACGTTTGGTGATCAGCAATCCAAAAAATAAACGGGACGAAGGGATACTAGTTCCAGTTATTGTTTAAAATTGGTGATTAGTTTTGATCGGAGCTTTTTGTGCTCATCAGAACGAGAAACGGGTGCGGTTCAGCGGGAATGGTGCCGTCATTCTAGCGGGAAAGTGCAAGATCTCCTAGCAGATGGATGAATGAGGGCCACAGTTTGAGCAATAATTATGTGATAGACGCTTGGGACCTCGAATATCTTGTGAGCTAAAGCTTAACAAAAATCAACAGTTTGATCAATCAAATCAGTAAAAGGCACATCAACGGAGAGAGATGGAAAACGAGTAATAGTTCTTAAATGACGGCGTAAACCTGGAAAAACCTGTCTCAGAAGACCGGAAAATCACAGTACAACATTAACTAGGAACACATTAGAAATGTCCAAATATGGAATTTTTCCTAAGCAGTTATGAATAAGAGTCAGAAATCTAAGAATATAATCTGTGTTAAGTTCAATTCATATAGAAAACTGAAATTCGGTGGGATATGATGAACTGAAAACAGAGCGAGAAACACAGAAATACATTGCAAAGATTTAGAAGAGTTCCATTTTGAAACAGATTGGGTTGAGAAACTGTAATTATCCTATCCTACGAGATGACGCAAACCACAGAGCGACACGTCACAGTTTCTGGACAACTGTGATGAGTCAAGCTCCCCAGGTGACGCCAGCAATGCCTTCACGCTTTACAGCTTCTGGACTACTAACGATAGGCCGACTGTACTAACCAATCTGAAGCCGTGCGGTCCGGACAGAAGCTGTGCGACACCAGAAATACTAGCATGCGATTGGATGACCGATGAACTTCTTTTGTACATAGTATTTAAACCCCATGATTTCTTTCGATAAGCGAACTACTACTTCTGTGGCCTCTTCTTTGCGTCTCCGTTACTTGGGATACGGTTGTGCAAGTGTTACTGTGATTCAGTACTTACGTTGCGTCCGTCATTTCTGATACGTGATTCGTATTTCCTGATCAGTGCCTACTACAACCACTACAGAAACGTTCTATTTCGGAAACTTATCATGGAATTTGTGTGCGGATGGGGACAGTAGGAATCTCCTCGTGTTAAATGAATTGAACTTTGCAAACCACGGATAAGTCGATTATCTATGGATTTCGCCTTGTAGCTTTGAGAAGTATGCAGATTTTCGGGAAATTAGAGCCACGCAGTTGACCTAAACAATCGTAGGAGCCACAATTGATTGAAACCGACTATTGTCAATCATCAAACTGGTTAGGTTCCAACTGTGATTCTCAAAACTTTAAAAAGTTTTCTTAATTTGACTGCAAACTTTTCGCTTTCACTTAGTACAAAGTTTAGCGAACTGACATCCGATATATGCAATATATGGACCGAATAGCAGCTTTTGTTTTAATGCTTAAATGGATTGAGTTTATTGTCACCGATCTGACTATCTCGTTTGCAGTCAAGTGAACTGAAGTGACGCAATATGAATCACTTTTCGTTATATGACCTGAAACCTTGCTCCAGAACAATCGGCTTTTATATCTACCGAGTTTCTAAGAAGTAAAATGTAGAGCGATGACTGATTACCTCACAAAGGGTGTTAGATCTTCTATCTTGTTTAGCTGCGCGTTGCCTTAGTTGTCCACTTGTTTGTCGAACGTACGCGGCCGGATACTGCTTACATCTCACTTTGTAAATGAGATTCGATTGATCACTTTTTGTTCACGTCCTTGAGTCACATGACCGGTAAACGAAAGGTTGTGGTTACCCAAAATGCGACTCGTATATTGAAACGGTTCACAACGTTCGATGGATTTCTTCTGAGGTGTTACAGTGATAAGGTACGAAAGTCGTTGCAATCCAGACTGTCTTTCTGACTTTGGGCTCCGCAGAATTTATTTTTCCTATTCATTTTTACTTCCTTTTATTAAAAAAATAATGGCACAATTTTCATTAAGAGGGAGGTGGTCAATCAAAGAGCTGCAATACAACACACAATGAGGAAATGGAGAATTTGAATTTGCGGATTACATTTCATCGGTTCGCCGAGCTTGGCAATTTGTTTTCAAACATTTCAGCACCAGCTGAGGTGACATTATTAGTATGTGAAGTGTGAATTTTCTGTAGATCAGTCACAACTGTGATATAGGATTTCTTCAGCACCACTTCTAGCTTATTTATTTCTGCACCAATTGTCAGGCTGTTTCCTTCGTTTGGTCCAATCTACTCATTCAGAGGCACAGTCGAAGAAAAACGATGGGTGAACATCTCCCGGAGAGGGGGCACCAGTAGTAATTGTCCACTCATTTCTACTCATACTTATAGTCCTCAAGAAGTCGTTCGTTTCGCAAATATTAGTATGCACTTTATCACAAGCCACATCCTGTGTATCAAACAGTAACTTCCGAACTGACGTTTTTGAATATGGAGCGTCATTGAATGACTGGACAAATTTTCGTGGGGAGAGGTGTAGGAGCTACATAACTGTCAATTGTTATGTATTTTAAACTCAGTCAACAAAATCGAATGTGATGGTACAAGGTCAGAAACACATGTTTGCACCGTCAAGCATCATGAATAAGTTAGAAGCACCTGGACGTGTGTAGAGAAATAATCCAGGATGCAGTGTGCAAACCGGTCTTTATACCCTGGCTGTACAACTTCATCAGAAGACAGTAACACAACGAACTTATTATCTCTTCATTGTTAAATATGACATTGTAGTGCATCTGGGTAGATCGAACCAACAAGCAATAATAGTACTTCTCTATAACCATTGTCTTTCAGGTGTCGCAGCACTGATTTGGCAGGGCCAATCGAGTGAACAACACCATAAGGTGGAATAGCACCAAAGAGATTATTGAATTATTTTGTTCAGAAGAAAAGTTATGAATTTTCGATACTTTTCATTGTTTTCCCCGCTCGTGTGTTAAATCTTTAAGGCTGTGCGAAAATAAACGCTATATCATATTGTATATGCTTCTGTGGTTCTGTTTCCTCATCTAGCTTGTGTTACAATAGTGAACCTGCCAACAAACCCACACAATTCACTACCATATAGTCTAGGCTGTCCGTCAGAAGTGAACCCCGAGTGGATCGAAAGAGAACAGCAGAATATTACATCATTCAGCAAACATTAACAATGAACTCCCACTCAGACTTCGGTCAGGTTAATAATCACATGTACACCTGCTAACATGGTAATTAGCCTCTCTTGGGTACTTTAAGGCTATCCCTACTAGTGTACACATCTAACTGGAAGTCATTACACAGTTCATCGTAAATAAGTTATTGCATTTCACCAAGTTAAACGTAGAGGATGGCGGAAACTCGGGGTGTGATAACGATAACCAACAGTACCAAATTTATAACAAAAAGAGAATATACGATAAGTTGTTTTACAGTCGTGTCAACAAAATTTCATTGTTTTACAGGATAATGTATCATGCCATACCCACTTTGATTCGTTTGCTTTTCGGAGAAAAAAGGATGCACCAACATTTATTCTCTACTAAAGCTGTGAGACCGTGCAGAATTTCAAAGTCGAATTTAAGCAATTGCTACCTAGCAGCCCTGATCGGAACGAGATTGACAACCAGCTTACTATGCTAAAAAGAGAAGTGAGAATACACCCACATCCAGTCTCACTTTAGATTTGGAAGCCAGATTCATAACGAAGAACCGTATAACTGAAGCTCACACCTCCAATTTGTTATGTGGATAGTACCTTGCACAGTACAGCGTGAAAACGTTCGATGGGACCCTTGTTTACCCAGATCCATTGTGACATCTTAAAATGATATTCGGACATCTTAAATTGAAAAAGGTATAGTGTGTATAAGCGAACTACTTTATAGGGGTTGGGGGCACACAATAGATTACGCTGAACTCGGATTCTGGTCTAATCTGATGGTTTGTATCCATTAGATAACCAAGAATGGTGTCTTTGTTCACGAATGTACCACTTTTGGAAACGATCGATTTCGTTTGTTGGTAAATTGACGCTTATACACACTAAACACGGTTGAGGCAATAGCCATTCACCTTTTCGCATCAGAAACATGCTCACAAAAGTGACCAGTTCAAGCTCTCTACTTACTCTGGCCCCAAACTGATCAGCAACATCGCCACCAACACCAACACTTCGATCACAATCGATCTCACCCAAACACGAACTCATGATTCATCCCACCGCTCCCCTCTCCCCATCCGCAATGACCAGTGTGAAAGTATCCCCACTAACAACAAGCTCTTATATGAATTGTGCAGGTACAATTATGAATCATTCGAAAACAATTGTGTTCAGATGTTACAAATCGAACCAACGAAATCACATTCGGTCTTCATGACACTCAGCACACCTTGTATGTACATCAATCCTTTCCTAAGGCACACTTTCAAAAACATGGCATTGTTCCTTGCAAATACATTGTTCACATTCCGGTAGATTTTACACATACATAGTCAAGCAGTCTCCTTAAGTTTAGATGCAGTCTGATGATGTGTGATAAAATTTTCTATTTTCATTGGAATCTCAGTGTGCGTCGTAGTATGCTGAATGGAACCTACCTACTCTTATTCCACTCACCAGATCTAATACAGTTAGCCAATATGAGTCCACGCGTAATCGAAACAGTAGACAAAATCAATTTGTGCATTATGTACTTGAGAAACGATGTAACTGTTCTGCACAGAGAGAACTTACGTTAGTATGGCCGGATCTGTTTGACGTTTCCCAAAATTGCTTGAAAATGATACACGGGAGGAGAGACCACGCTTCCTATCCAAATATTGTAAGTAGGCTGTTGTCAAGTCACGAATGTCGGAATCTCTCAAAAAGCGACGTAGTCTGACTCGTCCTGATCCGGCTGTAGAATCTATCAGGATTTGACCGCATACACTTTTCGGACTGCAAGCTATTATAAGGATCAAACCAAGAAGAAGTGTACATAGGTGGTGGGGAATGAAATGAAAAGTGCGGGCTTTTGTATTCGGTTGCATCCTAGTTGCGAAACCAAACAAGCACAGTGATTCTGTAGCACCCAGTGCGTTGGTGGTGCTAAAATGTGTATATTTATTCGTTCCCAGTTGGCTTAATTGTATGTCAGAGGGGAGAGCGTTTTTTGGATAGTTTTGGAGCGGTGGTGGGGTGGACAGGATATTTGGGTCACTTTTGAACCGGTCAGAATTGTTAGGCTAAAATGAGCGCACTAGGTGTCGACTAGGTGTGACAGTGATTTCTGTTTGAGGTTAAATACCCCCACGTCTTGTTCCCAAACTTGATCAATCTGGTCCACATTGAAACCATGCGCGCGGTAAGGGCGGGGGGGGAGTGAGGAACAAGTATGCGTTTAATAAACTTCATCAGGCGAATATAGATGAGCTGGTACACGCGAGAACCTTATCCGTTCAAAACATCAGTCTGTGTGGAAGACCAACTGCCCCGAACAGGACAAATTCGGTTAGTTATGCATGCAAGCAAGCTTGTAACGTTCAGAGACTATTTGAATTCAGCAGATATGCATCATCTATGCTTATTTTAGCTTGTTTTCTTCAATTTGATAACTCTCCCTTTCCATTTCTATCTGGGGGGCAAATCTAGAAGCTAACTATAGCATACTAAAAGCATTCTATTTTGTATGTGTAATGATTGGATTAAAGATTATGGTATAGAACATTTCAGTCATGCACTGATAATAAACGTGAACCATTAACTTTTAATTGAATCCATTACGAATTAGATTGTTCTTTTTGAATGAAGTGGATGCAACCAGGTTTTGGTGCCTAATTTTCTTAGTGGCATTTTTGTTAATTCAGTTGTTCACACATCATTTACGAAGATACTTGAAATTAAGCACCGAAACCCGGAATCAAAAAATGAAGAAAAAAGGAAAGATCAGTGATCCTCTATTGAAATCACGTGGTACACTCGAACAGCTGGGCGTTGCTGCGATGCTCGCAGCCGGCAATGGTGACTGGCTGTTAGGATATGCCATCATTTTCGGTATGCGTTGTACACCTTCAAAGTGTAGAATGTTGTGACAAGATTGGGTTGGTGCAGCCCTCAAATTCACCCTGACTGGGGAAGTAGTAGAGGAAGTATATAAATTTTGCTATCTGGTCAGGTATATCTCACCTGACGGACGCATCACAGGTGACCTATCATCCAGAATGCTCCGTTGGCATGTGCCAACCTGAGACATCGGTGACGCCGTCACGACATCCGCCTGTCTGTGAAGAGTCGAGTATATGCTGTAGCAGTTCCGCCAATGCTGCTATATGGCGCAGAAACTTGGTCATTAAGAGAACAGGATAGAGATAGACTGTCGGTGTTTTAACAACGCTTTCTACGCAGCATTGCACGAATCTGGTGGGGTAGCCGGACGAACAATATTGAGGTCAGGCGCAAAGTGTGTAACGCAAGTCATCAAATAGGTTGCCACGGCGAGCGATGTTGACCGAGGCAGACAGTGGATGGAACAAAGCCAAAAGTGGTCAAGCTAAGACTTGGCATAACGGTATGAAAATCCTAACCAGGAGTCCGGGTCACATAAGTCATTTTAGGCTCCCTGAATGGGGACCTCGGGATCAGCATGATCAGCGCGATACAGACACTGAGTGATATTGCTGGGAGTCATAAACAGTGGCATTCGTGCATCTTCTCAATTTCTTTTTAAAATTATTCCACTGAAATTTTAAATTTCCTCTTCGATTCTACTTTCAACCTTCCTATCTCTCTCTCCAAGCATATTTTATATTTTACATACACCTGGTGCCAAGCAACTCATGGTAAAATAATCTTTATCAAAAAGAAAAACATTCCATGATTTAGCTGTAGGCTGATTACTGCCCAGGACAAAGCAGGTGAATTTTCTTGAGGAATCCTAAACCGGAGCCTTCGTCTTGACAAAGCCTGACCGGCAAGGAA
>UZAN01041334.1:31667-54015 GCA_900618425.1 Echinostoma caproni | reverse complement strand
GATTCCATCGCGTTAAGGATATGAAGAAGAAATGTAACCAGCTAACTGGTATGACAACGTTCAAAAAGCGGCACATCTTTCAATGGATGCGCAACAAGGTGTACTGTGATAGTGAGATATCGTTTCGTAGATTCCTAGCCGCCGTAGGAAGTCGTGGCTCAGAAGCAGGTGTTTATTTGCGCCAAACTTGCCATACCGAGAGCAGTGGGCAGGGTTTGCCGTGAGGACTAGGTTGACTTTAGGATACCTAACTACCAACCGAGTGGGGACGGAAGATAAGCATCTTAAAACAGGCTTGTCTCCTCGGTCGTCGCCGCTAGGGTATTCGATCTGATTAATTGAGATATTCAAAGTCTTATTCCAGAGAGGTGGATTATAAACTACAGCGAAAAGCATTCAGATCAGAACTCCACTGTGGTAATCGCGGATTCAAGAAACGTCATGGGTAAGCCATCAAAGTTAGCTCAAACGGAGGATGTCTTTCAAGAGCTGGGCGTCTCTTTGAATAGTTTACGTACAGTGAATTACAATTTTCAATGCAATCAACTTCGAAAAGTGGCAGCTATGATAGGGAAGTATCCGGACATCCAGATATCATTTGATAGACAGAGCTTGGCAACACAGACTACGGAGATTAAGCGTACCTGTCTTCCGTCTACAAGCGTCAAGGTGAGAACCAGTAATCCACCAGTAGCTTCAACAAGCGGTTCAATTGAAAAGCGTAAATCAGTTTTAGTGAGCCTATCAGTCGAAATTGAGGAGGACGAAATAGTCCTAGGTGACCCACTGGAGCATGCCATGTTCCGAAGACTGACAACAACGACATCAGCGAAGTACAAAGTAGACGCTAAACGCAGAAGGCTAACCAATCCGACATCACTGATGAAGGCCAACTGTTGCAGTGTCTGCAAATCTGCATGGAATACGGTCGATCTGGATGATGATTAACAATGGATCCAGTGCCAGAACTACGGGCGTCGAACACACAGCAGTTGCGCTGCTTACAGTGGAGAGGAAGCATACGTTTAAGTGCATTGCCTCAGTCGATGAGCGTGGACGTCGAAAGCCCAAAGTGACTGAAAACGGCCCTTTTAGCGCCACTCCAATTTGATTCATTCGTCTTCGGATTATGAATTCCGTTCCGGGACCAAGATATTAGTATAGATTCCATTTGCGATCGGATTTTTGGGGGCATTGCCTCATTCGTGATCGAGCCAATTTTAAGGAGGAAATACCCGTGGGTGAGAGAAAATTGGAGCATTAGTCCACGGGCACGCGATTTCAAGAGTTTCAGGCTGAAGACGTAATCACAGACACCGCCGTGATAGCCAGTCGGTTTTATTTCGTATTCGTCGATGACGTTAAGCTGGAAGTTTCAGAATAGTATTTAGAATAGCTTTTGACAGTTATGTGGAAGGTGGAATTCCTAACTATTTGTTATGGGTAAATTGCGCTCACGAGAACTCGTTGAATAATAATGACGAATAATAATTTTTTCTAAGGTTAATAAATTTATGTTTATTTAATTTGGTTTTTGGCTGTCTTATTGATCTCTGCGTTATATTAAGTATCTGTAATAAGCGAAATAATATTGGAGCGACAGTGGTCCCCAATTGTGATTTTTTCTTTGGCTTGGAGAATGGGGATCGATCAAATGACCTTGAAATTTTTAAATCAAGCCGCGTTTGGATGCTGCGCGCTTACCAGTGAAAGAGCGAAAGAAGAGTTGCAGGGCCAACAATCAGCCTCGGAACGGGGTACCCCTCGGTCAAGAGAGATTTGGCTTACTCGGCACACTCTTTAGCTAGGTGGGGAAAACGTTACCCCCTTGGCATTGCGTTCAGGGTTCATACGGTATTTTTACCATCAGATGTAGTGTAAAAATACGTATCCGTTTTTGAGGGCAGCATGGCTTATGCCATTGATGTTCACCCAT
The DNA here is from genome assembly GCA_900618425.1 of Echinostoma caproni. Classification (NCBI taxonomy): domain Eukaryota; kingdom Metazoa; phylum Platyhelminthes; class Trematoda; order Plagiorchiida; family Echinostomatidae; genus Echinostoma; species Echinostoma caproni. The sequence goes on along the minus strand of UZAN01041334.1, from coordinate 52,079 downwards.
ATGTATCATTTATTTTTGGTTCTTCCCCTGAATGCAGGGCTGGTTTATGGCTGAACGCCACCGTTTGCTCCTGCTACCCGCATGATTTAGGGTGCGTGTTACTGTACCAACCCTGGGAGTCGTCGCTGTCTATCTCTCTCAGTTTGGGGGTGTGATGATTTCCTCCGGATCGTCCTGTATGAATTGGTCGATAAGACTGTAGGAATTCGTGAGGAAATCGAGAAGGAAGCGAGGAAAGGTCGATAGTGTAGAGAATAAGTGAGAATGGTGAGACGTGTAAACAATCTCTTTAGCCTCCCTGAAGCCATACTTTCAGTTATCTAGTCCACCTGCACTCAATTACTGACCTTGAGCATGTGTCCGCCTGATCCCTTTGCCCGCCTACCCTGTATAATACTGATTTGTGGTTGCCACACAACTGAGCTGTCTACTGTCTATCCACCAGGGCCATTCAGGTCTTTCCCAGTACACAAGTGCATACACACGAACATGCATTGATGCCTACATTATTTGTCCTATTTGCGGCCGTTTATGCAGCTCCCGGAAACAGTTCCGTCCACATTGTATCTAGACTGCCCTTAAACTCCTCAACTGAGGCTGCTGAAACAACCGAGACCGGTTACTTATTCCAAGGGTTTATAACCATACAAGCGAAGAAAATCGCCCGGACACTCCTTAGTACTCTCAGTTTTTTCAAGCTTCAGTACGTTTCCTCGCAGAGCGGGGTTATTATTCCTGGATAGTAGCTGCGTTCCCGTACTGGATAGACCATTAGGTTGCCTGAACGCCTCTATGAGGTCTCTCCTTAATCTTCTGAGCACACAGAACAGGTTAAGCCCTCTTAATCCTTCCAACCCCCGGATTCGCCATGTGAACCTCCTTTGTACATTCTCTAGTGTCACCAAGTCCTTCACGAGGGATGGCGACCAGGCTTGCACACAGTACTCCTGTATTTCATGTATGTCCCTCCAAACCCATGAGGATTCGGAGTGATATAACTCTCTCTGTGTTGCTTCTCTGTTGACATTGCTCAATCACAAACACCATATATTATTCTTTATCTGTTAATTCGATGCCCGACACATATGAATTTTGCGTGATCCGAGAACGTTAGCGACTGTTTGGCTCTCTCTGGATATCATATTTGGCTCACTCATTTGATTGCTTATGGTCGCATATTCAAGGTACATTTTTAATAATTTCTCTAATTCAGTACGGTAGAACATTACGGATCAGTCGTGTTTTATTTCGGGAGTCGTATTGATTTCTGATATGCGTCATTGAGATGCTAATTGGTTGAAATACAACTCGAAGTGAGGCCGCACAAATGCTTTGTAGAGCGGGAGAAGGACTACCCTGTCTCTTGAGACCACAGTTTTCAGTAACTGATGCGGCACTCTGTTTGCGTTTGTCGCCTCCAGAAGACACTGCTTGGCCGGTTTTCAGGTATTTTAGTGACAGTGCTAACCCTTTTCGTTCATGTACCTTTTCCATATTCCGAACCTTGTTGTTTTACCGGACCAAGATTACCTCGTTGGTCACGGTACGTTGACTTTCTGCACGCTTACTTACCTGTACGCTTCTGTTTCTACTCTCCAGCTCGGTACAACACAACCGTCGTTGAGGTTTCGTGATATCAGTCGTTCTGCTTTGGTTCGTTACCTCGTCCGTTGTTAAACGTACGAATTCGTGTACCACATTAGCCCAGAGACTCAACACTCCCAGATCCCTCCCCTGCCCTGTTTGTGTGATTTCCTGATGATTATCCAGTTTCAGTAGCCTGTTAGTCAATGTTAACTAACCTCCCTCGAATAAAAGCATCCTGCACTTATTGGTTTTCAGTGGTAGCTTTCATTTCATCGCCCACTTTTAAAAACGATCTAGGTCTTGTTGCGTTTGCGCTAAGTTGGGGTCTCCAACTAGCTTAACATCACCCACAAACACATAACACTGCCCAACCAGTTATTGGGGCAGGTCGTTCATATAGATGATGGAAAGCAGCGGCCATAATACCGACCTCTTGAGGGCTCCACTGTACGCTGCAGCTCTACACGACCATGCCCCATCCGCCCAAAAGTAGAAGATTCTCCCCCGGAGATATCCATCGATCCACCGAACGATGACGTGGCTAAAGCCAAGTGATTGTACTTTTCGCACTGGAAAACGATGGTTGACGAAGTCGAATGCATTCTGAAAGTCAAGTTAGCATACGTATACTCCATGTCCTTTATCTAGCTTGACCGTAACCTCGTCAAGAAAAGCTAGTAGGTTTGTCAAACAAGATTTCGCATTAACAAAGCCATGTTGCTTGTTCGACAGCAAATCGTAACTAACTACGTGTTGCACCATTCTGTCTCTAAATATTCTTTCCACTACTTTCGGTGAGACCGGTGTGAGGCTGACCGGTATGTAATTAGTCGGTTCCTCGGCGCAGCCCCCTTTATGTATGGGTATCACTTCAACCACTTTCCAATCTCCCGGCACCGTTTCCGTAACTAAATGATAAAAATCTAAAAGGTTTTGGAAGGAACTAAACTAAAGTTAACTGAACTGAAGTGAGGCCTTTGTTTTACTGCATCAAATTAGTGCTTGTATACGAGTTTACTTTTTAAAAGAGACGCCAGATTATCTCGGTATATCACCGATCCCACATGAATAACATAATGTACTTTTCATGGTACTAGATCAAAGGAATATCACGGTTTTGTGTTTTTTGTTTCTTGATTGTACTGTGTGTTTTGCTTTTCGCACATCATCAGCGAATATCGCGATATCTAAACAAGCCCGCGGGCTTTTTTAGAATAGCCAGATAGCGAAGGGCCTTCCAGAGAACATGATAATTGATAGCGAATTATTATTAATTAACTTTGTTTAAATATTTACCAAGGGAAAATTGAAAATTGTTAATCGATTTTTTGGTTACCTCATCGTTACCGAGGTTGACGAAAAGGGTACGACACGGTGACTGTCAAGTGACTGTTTGGTGACTCACAGGTATCTCGGCGGTGACTGTCGTATCGCATAGGCTCTAAATACAACGGGCTACATTTTTATATTGAATTCTGTTTTTCTGCCGATTTCTGAGTGATACATATTCCGGATTTTGGCAACTACAATAACTGCTTTTACGTGCCTTATGTATACAGTAATCGGTAAAAAATGAAACAGGTTTAAGAAATAATTTTTAATAATTAATATAAAATACAAAGCATAGAAAATTTGTGTGACATCGCTGTTGTCCTCGCGATATTTCCTGAGAGATATTTCCTGCGTTCTGTTCCTCAACCATTCTTTCATTTTAACCTCGACCACATGGCTTATTCTACCACACACTGGCTGTGTACGTCCCGGAGCTGCTGGCCAGCATACAGGGGTACGCATGCAGTGGACATTGTCTTGTCTTGGGTGATTTCAATGCGCCACATATTGATTGGGATACCGATATTTGCTCTCAGCATGCAGATTTGTTTTCCAGAGATCTTCTTTTCGCTGTCCGGGCTCTCTGGCTTGTTCAGCATGTTCATGTGCCCATGCGGATATTTGAGGAATAAAAATCCATCCTTGACTTGGTGTTTTCACCGAGGCAATCAGATACGACCAGGATTGACCTCCTTCCACCCAGTAGCATCTAGCGATCACTTCGTTCTACGCATACACTGCGTATACCAGTTTGATCGAGAACTGCAGGCGTGCCTCCTGCAGCGCAATGAAGCCTGGTCTAGGTACCGTGCAACAGGTGCAGGATATGAGGGGTATCGTGGTATTCGGAATCATTGTACTGCACTGAAAAAATGCAAGAAAACCAGATTCGAGGAACGACTCTCAGCAGCTTTGGTACAGGCACCAAATTGATTGTATGCCTACCTCAGACGAGGAATCAGAGGAACGCCTGGTCTCCCGACTCTCGCCAAAGATGGGACACTAGCCGAAAAACACGAGGACAAAGCAGATATGTTGGCATCACATTATGCCTCAGTGTACATCCCCAGATTCCAGCACATTGGTACATCCACTGGACACCGACACTGCCCTGAACTGGACTCCATTTACCATCGGATAGATGGCCTTGGAGCTGCATCGCCTAAAGGTTCACCAGTCAACTGGACCTGGTGGTGTGTATTCGCCTATCCTGAAGGAGCTGGCAGATGAACTTGCAGTACCACTGTGCAACCTGTTCAATCTGTCATTCACTCAAGGGCATTTACCGCGGCAGTGGAAGGATGCTGTCATTGTTCCATTACTCAAAGGTGGAGATAGGAGTGACCCTGGACACTACCGACCAGTCAGTCTTACTAGTGTTGTGGGTAAAGTGATGGAGCGACTGGTGGCTGTATGGCTTCGGCAGCATTTGGTGTGCCACGGTCACCTTTGCCACCACCAACACGGTTTCCGGCCGGGCCGCTCATGCCTCTCAAACCTGCTAGTTGCCCGTGAATGTTGGACTGAGGACAAGGCCAAAGGACACGAAACGGATATCATCTTCGTGGCCTTCAGCAAGGCCTTCGACAAGGTGCCGCACGACCGCCTTCTGCGAAAGCTGTCCAACCTAAGTGTAGGTGTGGTCATGCTGAACTGGCTGCGAGACTTCCTCATCGATCGGAATTTCTGCGTCCGTGTTGGAAAATCGCTATTTGCGTCGTATTCTGCTCACAATGGGGTCCCCCGAGGTTCAGTTCTTGGTCCATTGCCCTTTATGGCTTATATAAACAATCTGTCCGGTCAACTATGCAGCCCATCCCTCATGTGTGCGGATGACAACAAAATGTGGCGTTCAGTCGAGGATCAAAATAATAGAAGTTATCTTCAAGCGGATCTGAACAAGCTGGCCCAGTGGGCGAACACCTGGGCTCTTCCAGTCAACACCGCAAAATGTGCTCACTTACTCTTCAAAACCTTCAAAAAAAGATATGGAATTCTCTCTAAGTTCCTGAAAAATGTTTGGGGAAATCAATTATTAATTTAACCTTTTAATTGAGTTCAATTGAAGTCAGTCCAGTGCAGTATAGAAAAATACTCACAGATTCTTTGGCACAAGAACCCGGAATACTCTTTGCTCTAATGCAAGTCCATTGATCTGACATGCAATCTAACTTTCTTCATCAGACCCTTGAGAGTTAAGCGTACAGGTGGATGATCTAATTCTTTATTTTTTCGGTTGATATTATCGGCTCCCAACACCTTGTCCAGTGTTTGTTTTATGCGCCCTCGTCGTTTAGGCACAGTTTCAAGGACGTTAAAGCCATTGCTGTACATATAATGTACATAAACTCAACGAGAGTATTGGACGATTTACACATCTAGACATTAGAAAAGGGTTCCGAATATCATCAAAAAAATCCCATCCATGTTTTAATGTTTCATCCATGTTAGTCTTGTACTGTGCAATGGATTTCGTTGAATGTGTTCTCCGCCTAAATGCAAACAGCCGCGAAGTTTACCGCTCCGCATGCCACCAGTGCCACCTTGATTGCGTCAACACTTATCAAATTGATCTATTCCTCCTGTCACCTGTTAAACACGGATATGACCCTACATGAGAGGAAGCTAGCCTGGACAATTGTGGAATTCAGTATGTTAATTAGGCTTAAATCTTTGATTTTCAAAAGAAACAAGATATGAATTTTGAGGATCAATATAATGATCTCAAGCATGCGCGTTAGAAGCCCTGTAGATGGTCTTTTAAAGCATTTCAACCAGTAAGGAACAAATTTTGAAACTCATTGAGAATAACACTTTGTTTACTACACGCAATTTCTTAATAAGGGGACCGCTGGTTGTGTGATATCTCTAATTGCATAGCTACTCCTGTAAGCATACTAGAACCGAAATCCGAGGTGACATCGCAGTTAAATGTCAATATTCTAAATTGTAGGTTAAAACTTAGCTACATCAACGCCTGCGATTCCCAAAACAAATAGAAAGGGCTTATTGACTTATACAATTATACTCCATTTACTGAATTTCTGAAGCAAATACTACGTACCTAAAGGGTTGGAAAGATAAATGGAGTATTGGTAACACTCAGGCGGTAGCATGTACTATGCGTGTAGTTAATAAAATGGAAGGAGTTAAATGTGTGTAGCGCAGCCAGATGCAAAACAAAAATATAAAACATCTTAACCAGGGTAAAGCGGGATATCCTTGAAGTATTGATGTCGGATATTTTAATCTTTCTATTTCAAACCACTTTATAATAATCGGGTTATAAACATCTAGGAATTCCTTCTTCATTAGCTCCCAAAATAAACAATGTACAAAAACCCACCAGGTCTTGCCCAGAAACGCATAACCTTCCCTTTTCTAATCTCTTCTTCATCATGAGTGAACATTTTGTTTGCATATTCAGTATGAAACCATCTTTAAAATGTGATCATTCAGATAGTGCTTTCCAGGTAACACTTCGTAAGAAATCTCTGCAAATTACATGGGGCGAAAAGAAAGGGAAAGAGTAATCAGCAGGGAGCAAATGGGTGCGGTTTTATACCAAAAGCCGAGAGTCCCTTATTAGGGAAGTGCTGAAAAGCTATCAAACTTAGCTGAATCCAGTGTGTGGAAGATTTCTTCCATGTCAAAATCGTAAAACATAAAATAACCTTGGTGGTGAGCACGTGTGACTTTGAAAAAGAGGATGTAAAAGGTATACTCAGTACCACAGATCTAAGAGAAAACCTGAAATATCAATTATTATGAACGTTAGTGAAACTATACAAAATGGAGCTTAGGCAACTTGTCTAATGTGTTTCTGTCAAAATGAATAACCATTAGACAGTAGACTTATACTCATTAGGAGGGGAGGCAAAAAGGTCAGTAACCTGGGTTTTCCGTAAGAAGATACTGGTAGGGTATCGGGAGCGGGTGATATATATATTCGTTTGAAGGCATTCACCTGGTTTCTAGCTAATAGAGTTTTCCGTACTACAGAGTCATACTGGAATGGAGCAATAGTCACCGGCAAACATGGAATACAAAATCACACACCGGTTAGTTATGTCATTGTTATCAACAAATTTATGAAAACCCATCGGAAATTGCATCTGTAAACATGTCAGAAGGAAAGGCCCGTCAGACTATGTAAAGCATGGCTTTATCAAATCCCAATTTCACTTAACGAAATTTATTCACATTAATTATTATCAATAATAATGATAAAGTCATTCGCAACTTGAACAATAATTAACAAAAAACGTCCTTTATTTTTACTTTATCAAAGCTCCTTATGCAGTCACGTAAGTAGTGGTTAATTGGTTAAGGTCATCAGAATATTCACTTAGAAGTCCCAAGTTTGAACCACTGCACCGCTGCCCATCTTCCCTATTCCTGTATCTTTTCAGGCAGTCTTTGTATGGCCGCGGCCCTCTACCTAAAAGTTGATTTTACACTTTTATATTCAGTAAAGAGAAAGGAAATACAAAGACATTTTTGTTTATTTAATTGTTTTTATTCGAAGAGATAGCTAGCTTTTTTGTCAAAATATTACTGAATTATTTGAATGGATCACAGACGATTTTATTTAGAGCGGTATCGAGAACTCTTCCAAACACTATAGATCGGATCTGTTAAATAAGCTAGATTATAGTCGGTAGCAATTCAATCTTCATAGAAACAACTCTAATTCCGGTCATTTTCTTTATTGTCTGCTTTTTAAAGTTATGGCATCTATCCAAACTGCCGATTACCTATTCCTCTTTTCTATATTTTGTGTTTTATTTACTTCCACCGCAGATAGTTACATCTGCCAGAGTAAGTTATGGACGGAAAGATTTTTGGCTGATGAAGTTGTCCGTCTAAAACATATTGTGTCTTTATTATTATCATCAGCAAGACTGTAAAGGGTCATAAGACAGTCTATTGTACAATACACATGGGATCAAAATTCAGGGGAGCAAGTGCACATTTTGCAGACAAACATCAAAGACCTTTCAATAAATAAACTGTACAAAAAAATCTACCAGCTAATCCACATATCAGTCCCGATACCCTTCAAATGATGTGCAAATAGGATTGATTATTGGCAGAAGTTTAGAAAATTGTTATAAAACTCGTAATAGTTCCCTAAAAAGTATGATATTTTCCACTGAACACATACATTGTCTAAACAGAGCTCCCCCTCCTCCCGATTGCGGGAGTCAACAATAAATAAAGAAGCCGTAGCAGTGAGATCCCCTTGGTCTTCATTTGAATTTCATGTCGTAAACAGAACAGCGACACACGAATGCGGCAGACTTATTCAGGGTGCTCTTTTTCGGTGGAGTTCATCCTGAGGCCCCACCCTCCAAAAATAATTCATTATGCGCGAACAGGGTACCGGAAGTTTATTTCTTATGGTATGCTGAGCTCTCAAACCTCGAATCAAATTACACAATACCGCGAATCAAAATGCATAAAAAGAGATATGTCACGTGAAACAACGAATCGACAACAAATATGTTATATCTAAGAGATGTATTGGTGCTCTGTTTGATGGACAGTGGTATTTTTGATGCAACTGTTGCTCACAGATAGGATAAGGAAGTTGAAATTAGGGAATAGAAAGCTGATTTTTATCCTTCTTAATTGTGATCATGGTGAAAAAGGATTTTCAGGAAATTTTCTGTGAATAATTTGAATCTATCCTCATCCCTTTGAAGATGTTTGAAAGTTACTTAACCAAAACTGCCGAAGAAAAGGAACTTTGAAGTAAAATCTGAGAAATGGTTGTGAGATGTTACCTTTTGAAAAAGCTATTACTCTCTTTATTCTCATTTCAGTTCACAGTATTAAGTTGACTTTGCAGAATCAGAGGAAGTTTCAAACCTAACTGATGTATGAATCTGGATACAGGTTATGTACATACTTGTTTATCCTAGAAATCTGACCTGACCTAATTCTCTGGGGATAGTGGTGATGATTGTACGTTGGATATAGAGCTATAAATAATTGAATTTAAGTATAACAACACTCAAATCATCATCAGAACACACCTTTTATTTATTTACCCACATCAAGCTTAATTTATTTTAGCCTTAGTAAAACCACTTGTATACTGCGTCAAGCAGGTTTTATGTACTTATCGATGCTAGTCTTCGGCTTTTACTTAGACAATTGAACTTCAATTTTTAAGTGTTTAAAGGCGCCGGGGTGCTGAGCAGTCAGGCCATAGAAGCCTACCATCCTAATTTAATTTGCAAATATTTGTCTAGTTCTCTTTTCACGGCACCCATGATGTTTTTTAGGGGCTGTTCTTTCAGAATGTGATGTACTCATCGTGAAGCATCCTAACCATTGATTTATGCAACTACTAACTTGGTATAGTATATTCTGTAAGCAGTCCGACAGATTCCCGTCACAAGAAAGGTGCTACCCACCAGTATTCACGTATAGCCAAGCAGCAGAAAAAAGTGTACACTAAATAGTGCTGTATTAAAAGATGAAATATCGGATAATTGTACGAAGTATTAAATAAGAATTATAAAAACGCCTTTAAACCGTCACTCGTCAAAGTTCAGTCAAACTAGAACTCCGTGCAATCGGCAGTAATAAATCGCAGTGTCTACATAAACCGCTTCCAGACTGAATACGGAGATAGTATTTGACAGTGCATTTGGCTTATGCGGTATGTTTTTTACGGTAGGTGATATACTTCAAGTAGCTCACCGAGGAAGTGAACTCAGCACTAAAAGTTTTTTCACATCTCATATTCGTCGTCCTGTGGACTAAAGCTATAGATCTCAAGTCCGAATGGGTAAGGAGGTTGAAAGTAGGAATCTATATTCTTTTCATTTTATTGAATATATAAAGATACAGTTTTCAGGAACGGAGAAGCGGCCAATCAAAGGGCTGCCATTCAACACACAATGGGGAAGTCAGGCGGTGATGGTGGGGTTGGAACACACACCCCCGGGGTAATAATTTGGTGATGTTACCATGGGGCCACCACCGCCCATTGGCACTGATAGATGATTCAACTGCCGTGTTTTGTTGTTTGAATTCTGTTTCCATCGTTTGGTTTGAACAATATGGCGTATATATGAACGTAGTGCACTCCTCCCCAATTTTAAGTTAATCCATAGGTTGGTGGTAAATAAACCCAAAATAACAGTAAATAGGACTTGGTCTTGTCTATTTTCATTTCGGAATTAGTACAATCTACTTGCTTCGGTTTGGACAACTAATAAACCCGTAACTGTTCGAGCTGGTCTCGGTTGTAGCCTTTCGTTTAACCGTTTAGTCTGTCAATAAACAGCCAAATAAAGTTGGAACGTTTATTCCCCGAAATAAACCTGAAGATAGAGCACAACCACAAAGCTAGGTTGCACGGTTTATGCCATGTCAGATCTCCCTGCATCTCAACTGGTACAATAAGGCAGAAAACTAGTCTTTTTTATCCTGTTGAGAGCGGAATCAAGATGAAGAAGACACAGAATGCGGTTTAACGAAGTGTGCTTAGATGATGAGCAGATGTATGAGCATCGCAGTTTACAAATTCCATCATATCATTGGTTCTATCCAACCCTGGATCGCGTTGATCCGGAAGTCCTCAATCGGATGCAGTACCTTGATCATGGTTTTCAGTAAGTATATTTCTTCTGAGATACAGTGGACTCAAACCCGCTCAGCAGTCACTTGTCTAGACTGTGGTAAAGCATCATTAATTAATCTGAAAATGGTAGTAGGGAAATATGAATATCGAGAGAAAAACGGAACTAAGAAGTTGCCAAACAAATACGGAGGAAAAGGTATTACATCAAGAAGAACGCCGCGACTATCATAATCACTGAGAAAACAATAGCACATGGTTACAAAAACAGATGTTTAAATGGACCGGTTTGGGTAGATTTGTTTGTTCATCAAAAAGAATTTGTCAAGTAGAGTACATGCGTCGCCACTCACCTTTGTTGCCAAAGTTTCTAAGGGGTTAGTTTTTCCGATTATAATAACCTCATCTGCTCGGGGTGCGAATCCCAATGGATTAGGTGTGTGTCCACACTGCTAATGATTTATAACATGTTCGAAGAGGCAACTGTAATGCGCCGTACTTTGAAAACTGTTCGGTTTTGAGTTGATCCTATTGGTGAGTGCACCTAGATTGTGTTGTATTTATTTTTTTATTTTCTAACCGTATTCGTATTTAGTTTTCGAATTTGAACAAATTATTCCGAATGAGTTAGGAGGAAAATTTTAACACGGTTTAGAATTGAGTTTTTCACAATAATAGCATTAGACAAAACATGCAAGTGAGGGAACAATCCCAAGTGGAATGTCTATCAATATTTAATTTTTTTGTTTCACTTACAAGGAAGTTTCATGCTCCATGCTGAACAAACTCGCTTTATCAGTTGTTCTTACATTGTTGATGAACACCATATTCTGTTTTGGGGAAGGTGAGAATGAAGCATCACTTTGACATATGCAATTCAGTGGTCCTCATACAGTCGAATAACAAGGTATATAAAAACAATACAAATCTCGGATACATTTACGTTCCTGTCACACTATTGGATCCCTATCTTACTACAGTAAGATATATTTGTTCACTAATTCACTTGCTCGAAGTACCCGGTCACATGCACGTTGAATCAGACCACGTCGACAGCTGACAGTGAGGGAACATTTAACGAAATTTTGTTATCCTTCACGAATTCGAATGGTTTGATAACCTTCAGGTACCTTTTGTTGATTGTATCAATCCACTCGCCTTCAGGTGCACCAAATTCGGTCGTGAAGTTTTCTTCTTTTGTCATTTGAAAAATCGTCGAGAAACTGCCGGAAATTCAGGGTAGATCTTAACTTTCATCAGATGCACTAGAAACAACTCCCCGGATACAGAACGTTACAATGCACCAAACCACCGGTGGTGAATATTCTACCGAAAAAACTGGTTATTCTACGGCAAAAAACCCCGTTTCACATGACGCTTTTGTTGAAACTGAGGTAGGTAAAGTGAATTGCATATCGCCCAAGTGTTCAGTGAAGTGGTGCAGTACGATGCCGTTGCGGTCACTTGTACTTCGAGCGTTCAATCAAGTAAGCAAGTGAGCTGTTTATACCCAGTACGCTTTGACACGTAGTTGATTGGTTGGTTGATTCGTAAAGCAGTAAGATTTTTCTTCAGACAATCGGCCATACATTTAAATAACTCTTCGATTCATACACTCCAGATTTTAAAGAAAGTTTCACTAACCCGTAAAATAAACATGCTATTCAATCGTTCTCCTGTGAAGTGATCAGATTAACTTTTCTTGTACCTGATAAAGTCCACTCTTTCTTTTGAAGCTCACTGTAGACAAACTGGTATACTTGCTGATCGGGGTATTGTGATCCTTCTCCCAGTTACCGGTGGGGTTCCGATTGTCTCCGACCACTCATAAAATAAGACTGGACGATGGCAATATGCTTGTACAAATTTAGTGAATTGTACTATCTTGTTTAATAATGGACTCGTGTCAACTTTTAATAGTCGATTCTGAATTATCCACAAAATATCCCAACCATGCAGAAAACAGTTTTAATGCACACACTTGTAATAGGGATCGTTTATACAAAAATCTTCTAAACCAGAGAAATGACACATTCGATGACATTTTGCGATGACTTTCATTCAAGACAAGTGAATCGCCTTTAAATTTGTTCCCCTTGAGTGAAACTCAATATGCAGAAAGATAGATAGCGATTATTCTTAAACTTCTCCAGAATTACAATTTTGAATTGTATCAAGTTTTCAGTCACGCTACCTCAGGACTAGACCATGTTTGAGGCGAAACTCAATGGTCGAGTAAATGAACAATTCGACAGAGATTATTTTGTGAAACATCCTTTTCCCTTTATCCATTTCATCAACAACAACTGAATGAGAGCACGCAAAATTGATGGCCAATATCAATTCTGCTCACTTATGTCTTCTGTTGTTGATGAAAGAGATTATTTTGATTTGAAACTCAATTATTGTTTTTTACAGGATCAATATTGATTAAAATCCCATCTAGGAAAATCAATATTTTATTTAACTTCTCATTTGAATTAAAACACGATCAATGCCAATTATGAGTCCACTATTGTCAGTTATTTATTTTTACTTGTTTGTCGAGCTTGGAAATTTGTTTGCAAACGTTTCATCCTCAGCTGAATTAACGCCTTCAGTGCTTGTAAAGTTGCAGTGTATCTTATATCTCCATTATGTGGATTATCACCCCGTCTAGTAGTATAGCACATTTTCCCTACTATTAACAGACATGACTGTGAAGCAACTGCGAGACTCCGTAAATGTGGGATATTCACAAAAATCGGTAAGCTTTTCTTTCTCATTTTATAACCGTCTTCATTTCATGAATAGGTATCAGTACGAGTTGCCTCTGCTGGTGCGGACTCATGGGCAGCGATCATCTGTAGCGGTCAGTCCATGAAGGGATTGCAATATCAAAGTGCTTCATCCACTGGTCTGTAGTATTTATTAACTTATCACACGCATTTTAGGTATTAGCAGCGACTTCATCAGTGAAAATGGGCGAATCCACCTCATACCTCAAAAGTCCAATGTGTATTCAACAAAAACCGAAGTAAATTATTTTCGGTTTGAATGCCACCCGCACTGAATTATTCATCTTTTATTCATTTTCGCTGGTACCCATGTTTAGTTCGTCATTTTTATGCGGTTTTCGAAAAAAGTACCCTAACTGTAGTCGTGAATTTTTGTTAACACTGCCTGTTGTTTTCAGCTGTTTGGCATCACACCAATATTTACATACACCACCGTACTACTCATGAGTAGTTTCCGTTTTTAATGAACTGTTTACCGAAAGGGAACGTTCGCGATGAGCGTATCGTATTCGGTTTACGTTGTACGACCGTTCTTTCTGCCACAAAGCCCTGAATATTGTTTTTTTAATGACCTCTATAAAGCAGAGATTTTACAGCGCGTGAATGTTCAGTCATGCGTAAAGTGGCATGACCTGAAAACTGCCGTTTGTATGGTTTTCAATATTTCTCTGATCCGTCTTCAGTTTTCCATGTTTCAATAGTGTGGAAATTCTGACCTCTTCAGCAAGGGACAGCCAAAACAGAATAAAACCTGAACTGTTTATTTTTATTTTCTAAATGAGGAAAAGCCCGTAAAAACCTCAGCTTCTAATTCGATGGAATGGCGACTTCCTGAGATTTGAGTCACTCATTTGATATAATTCACTCATTTTTGAAAACGGATATTGAAGTTTGAATCAAAACGATTGACTCATCAATAAAAAAGCAATAAATATATCAGTTTTTACAAACAAACAATATTTGATTAATACCCATTATACATATTGTCTTGTTTGGGTGCTGGTGTACAATGCGAAGTCTTTGTTTGTTAGTTTTTGTCATACATTATTCATCCGTTGATATGTTTTCAGCTCCTTCTGTCTGTGAATGGCTTGTACAACGACTTGAATCTTATCTGTGGCTTGAAATTGATCAATATGACACAACAGACAGATCCATTGGTCAGCAGTACTCAGTGTTCAGAATCGGACGGAACCGGTAGGCATTTCGTTTAGAATCAGCAACAAAAGAAAAATAAATTTGACAGTGATGCACTTTGTTGGTTTTTTATCACTATTCTGAATACAAATCAAATTCTAAGGATTAGATTTGAAATGGTTTAAACCGTTTTAGATGATAAATTGCGTCTGATATTTTAGAATGTTATTTGTCACTAAATGGAATGATAGAACATGTAGTATGTCGTACGATTGTAAGATTGATTATCAGTTATTCACTAATAACAATTTATTTTCGGTAGCTCATTTCTATCTAACTACATTTCACATTTATCGGTTTAATTTACCCCCGCATACACATACACTTTCCCATATTGATAAACCCGTAAACTGACTATCTTGTTATGTAAATAACTGCTACCTCTCTGTTCTCTTTCTTCCTGCTTCCGGATCTATCCTCGGGATCACTCTCCCACTGGATAAATTTTGCTTCACATAAACCGTTCAACTGATAGTGTTATACACCACATCTAATTGACTGTCGTGCAGTCAAATTGAATATGCGGGCTATTCCAAGCGAATGAGATACATGAATACTCTAAAAACGATAAGCATTGGAAAATCTTTTCGGGGAATAACCGAAATAGCCATAGATTGACGTTTGCATGTATTCCACAACAAAACTGCCTGGAGATAGGGAATAATTTTTACTTCTCGTTAGTTGCAAACATTATCCCTTCAAATTATGAACTGTTTACCGAAAATGTTATGTTGCATCAGTTCTACCCCAGTTCTTTATAAATAACATCCTCTGAGAGAATGAATATGCAACAGACATTTTGCCTTGAACCACTGATGTGTTTATTTATCCCAAAACAGTCCTATAATATATTTCATGCGATATACGTTATTGTATCCACAGTTTCGAAAGCTAGTGTTATATAGTGCGAATCCATGTTCTGTATCTTATCTTGATATTGCTGATGTTCAGACCAAATTACGTTTGGTTTCAGGAGCTGGATCATGGATCATTACGCCAACCAATGTGGTTTTTCAGGTAATTTCAAGTTTCACACTGAATGTTCCGGAATTCTTTGAGGTTTCATCAACCTTGCTGTGCTTACGATTAAAACCTATCTACGTGCATCAGTACGTTTCTGGAGAACTATTAAACTAGTTTAAAGTCGAGGTCGAATTAATAGCTAGCTTGCGCTTTGGCTTCTATTGGTGCAGCCCACCTTTCAGGTTGGATCCCAAAAGGAGAGGATTGTCGTTGGTCAGGGACGCTAAGAGATATGACCTAGGATAGAAGTCAGCAGCTTGAATGCTGTGCGGTCCGTCCGTGTCGCGTAAAAACGATGAATTAACACACAATTATATCAGAAAGTGTTGTTGTGTGGGCACTGTGCTTGTTTTTAAGCCGGTGATATATATCCTAAACAAGCAGTTCGTCGAAGCCTGTGTATGGATGATGCTGCCCTTAACTCGCTGGACGATTATTATTCCTCGACACAGTCGTTCATTTCAACAAAAATGTGTCTACAAATCGTATAGAGACCATCTGGCTGGACCAGTTGCTCGTCCACCGGAAAACTGAGACTTGTCTGTTTTCCTCTCTGAAGTAAGCTGCAACCGCAATTCATGCTGGGGTTCCAACCCCAGTGGGTTCGGTGAGAATTCACCGTTAAGAACTTCGAGCAGAAATGATGGAGTGTTCCCCAACCCCTCAGAAAATCTTTTGTTGGCTCTACACGGTAACTCTCCCCAAAGTGGTCCACATAAAGCAGAGTCATCAGTATGAAAAACTTATCGTCGATTTCGCCGTATGCTCTACTTTGCAATTGTGATCATCGGTCAAAATAAAGAAAACTATGGGAATGATTTGGAAATGCTACGCAGGTAGAAGTGTAGCAAGTTTCTATGCAAGGACAGAATTTCAACGGTATTTGCAGTGAACCGGTTGGAGGCATTCAACGGTGGTGATGAGTCACGAGTGTGAAAACCTCCCAGTAATCCAATCGGAATGAATCAGGTAACCAGAAGTTTTCCCGGAGCATGCAGTCTGGGTCGAACCACATTTCGCTGTTATTTTTAACCTCCAAAACCTTTCCGGCATGCAAAGACTGATTCCTTACCACTGTTTCTTACCTATATACTACAGATCTCGCATTTGGGGTCCAAAACAAAGCAAAAACGGTGACTGTGTGAGATTATGACCGAAAATCATTCTTTTCTAAACGGCTGGTCAAATCTAGCAAAGGTATCAAACTTTCGAATCAGAGTTTCCTCAGGCTATGTATCTGCGGAAGAGAACTCTGTTGCACAGTGTCCATTTAAATCCACCACGAAAATCCCTGTAATCTAAGACCGAAATACGAGTTTTTCCAGTATTTCAATGAACTATCGGTCATTCATTCGTTGATGAGTGATCTATGGTCGCCCGACGTTTGAACACACAATGGTGATCTGTGACCTTTTAACAGAGTAAAATTTGGTTCCCTTGAGTTCCGCATAAACTGTGATTTTACCTTATCTCGTCCAATGGTGTACGCTTCGCGGATTTGAGCAACGATGAGGGAACACGATATTGTCGACGAAAGAAGTAGAGCACCAAGAGAAAGATCCCGATAGCAGTGCAAGCCTAGATATGACTGTCATTTTGAACTAAATGATTCATCGAGCACACAATCGAAAGTTGTCTTTCATGAAATATATTGATATTATTTTTCAATTGATTGCTGAAATTTGGATTGTTTGGCAAATCACAATTATTCACGAAGTACATACATGTGATTGGGTCATTACTTGTTATTAGTAATGTTGAAGAGTGAATAAAAACGTACGGATATATCGTGATGATATATTGCACGAAATGCTATTAAACTCATCCCGGAATTTCCGTAATTTCTCTTGACAACCAAACAAAACAGACTGATCAGCTTTGGTGTGATCATGATGTAACTCATTAGCGTGTAGAGAATCCAAACGGATTTTGATGATGATTGGACTTAACTGGTTTATCTTAGTAAAAGTGCTTCTGGAGTGCGAACTTTTTCAAACCTACTCGAGGAATATGATAAAAATATCTTAAGCTCACGGGAATTTATTGTTCATGATTGAAACATCCCATTCAGGCATACTTTTTATTAGGCTTTGGATTTTTTCACTTGGAAATTTCATCATTCGTGAAGGATAACTGATCATTACATTGATTTGACAATTTTGAACCCTACATATAACTATATTAGCCTGAGGAGGAAGTTATCAAAAACAAGCTTTGTTCGCTACACTGTTTTCTTAGGGATAACTGTCTTTAATTAGTGGTCAATTTGTAGTACCTTCCCATGCTCTCAAATCCGCCTCGTCGCCAGAACCCAGACATCTTCAGCGGTGTTCAAATCCGAGTTTTGGGTTAATCGGTCCGTGGTCTGGATGTTCCAGTCCTGCAACCACATTCTACAGTGAGGTGAGCTCCATGTGTAGAGGGACTTTCGTGCTTCCAAATCTTGGTTGCCAATCGCGGAAAGAAGAAACTCTTTTCGAGGTTTTGACGTGAGATTCATCTGAATGATTTCCTTTGTGAACTTATGTATATATATATATCACACGTTTGAGTTCATACCGTGTGCGAACTGAAACTTTCCAACAGTAAAAATAGAAACCCAAGCCATGACAGAACCTCCGCTGTAAACGCGATGACTGAAGAACTTTTTTACAAGTAAGTTGTGCCGGTAGAACATTAGTTTATCAGGACCGCTGATTTTAACCTTTTTCTCATCACTAGCTATCACGTCGTTCAATTCAGAAGTGTAGGCAAGGCGATCATCAATATGACGGTATTTTATCCATGGCACTAATTACATCTTCCTGAATTGTAAATTTAGCTTAGTTCGTACCAACTGCCAAGTGCAACTCACATGCATGCCTAATTGTAATGGTGACTTCGACGCATTTGGTACCTGATTTGAAGCAGCACATAGAAGATGTTCCGTGTCTTGATCGGAGGTTCTTTTTGTAGAATTCCTCTGTTGTTGTTTTTTGGTTTATACTGATATGAATTCAACAAAAGATTACGAACAAATGGTGATGATCTGTGCAGTTTTTCATGAATCTTGTGTTTACTGGTGTCGAAGTAGTTTGTAAGAATGTTTCCTTACTCCACCTCGGATAGATAAACTTGATTTCCGTGCTATTCAACTGTCTCGATAATGGACGGGTCCATGGGCTTAAGCACGATGTATGACCCCCGGTAAAGTGAATAACTGAGCATTACCTAACACATCTGGGACATGAGTGAGTCATACGACTTATGTGGAAAGCTATGAACACTTGGAGTGGAGCTAATGGCATTTCGCATTCCAGAAACAGATTTACTGAGATAAATCAGTTAAGTCATATCACAGTCGAAGTCCGTTTAGACTCACTTCCTCATCATCACACCGAATTTGATTTAAATGGTTTGTTTGGTTGTCAAGACCAATTACGGAACTTTCGGGGTGAAGTTGATAGCACTTCATGCAATATAGGTCCAAATGAAATTCAAATATCTGAAATGTACTTTAATGTGTTCTCTTTAATCAGTGTAACACTAACTGCATTAGTCACTTTTTCTATAATTCTCTCTCTCTCTACAGCCTTCGCCTGCAACATCACAAATTCAGAAGCTAACGGTCTATCGAACTTCATACCCGTCTGCTGAAACGGCAGGAACTGTGGAGAGACTGGTTGTGCGGTGTTGTAATCCAGTGACAAATCGTTCTATTGACCCTGTTTTTGCGAGTGCTCAAGCTTCCGCTCAGATCAATGTTTTGCTGCGGATGCCGTTAACCTTGGAAGATTGTGCCGATTATCCGACGGGTGAGCGCATTCGCTTGTGATAAACTGAGAACACAGCGTTTGCGGTGTCCGAAGCATATGTGGTGATACATCGTGTTTGCAAACTTTAGATTGCAATCGCAGATTGTGGTTATGAGCAACGTGTTCTCGGTTATTGTCATCAAAGTCATACAAGAAAGTTATCCTATTTAGACGGTGAATGTTTGGATTAGCCCATTCGGTTTTTCACGGGTACCAGGCGCTGTTGATGAGCTTAACTGTGGGTTTCACTCCTTGAAAGATCGCTAATTCCCCACTAGTTGAGTGCATTTAAATGCGATGGAAATGTTTGTGATAACAGACCAAGAGCACTGGACAACTGTTTCGTCCTGTTTGGGACTCGTCAGCAGTGCGTACTTTTTTTATCCCTGTCAGGACTCGAACCGCGATTCTTCGGGCTGGGACTTCAGACCCTTCCCCAAGATGATCAACAGTGAGTGGTGCCTGTGAAAAACGGAATGGGCTATTCCAAACATTCACCGTCTAAATGGATTGAGCCATTCGCATAAGGTGATGACCATCGACCGTGTAGCTTAAGAGTAAGGATTTGAAGTTCCAACCCGAAGAAACGTGGTTCGAGTCCTGACAGTGACACAAAAAACGCACCGCTGACGAGTCCCCAAACAGGGCGAAGCAGCTGTCCTATGCTCTTTGACGGCCGTCACAAACATTTCCATCGCATTTAAAGTTGGCCTACGACTTTATCTAAATTATTTCAGTGTGTCTTGCTTTACATCATATGTATCAAAATCAGTCATTGTTTGATGCTCATTTGAAATACTATTCCGTTTTTGTCATCGAGCTCAAGATGATACATAATCTGATTCCCCTAAAGGATAGTTGAGGTTTTATCCAATTCAAATCGATGGGGTAGGTTGTTCATCGTGAATTTATAGGTGACTTTCCTGCCATTTTTCACAGTGGATGACATTCAGTTCTTATTGCACTGCATCAGCCGTGTTCAGTAGTTTCATTTTTATTGATTTGTGTAGCTTGATGGATACGGGGATTTAGTGTACCCGATGGCCTGAGTTACTATAGCGTCCCGGAAGAAATGAATAAATAGATTTACTGGGACCCAATACTG
>UZAN01041334.1:0-15573 GCA_900618425.1 Echinostoma caproni | reverse complement strand
GTGTGCATTGATAGTACATCGAACTCCAAACCTACATCCAGTTGAAGACTCTTATGTTTACCTCTGTGGGTGGGGGGGGGTGGGTGGAGGGAGAGAAATGCAGTACTTGAAAGTTAGTGCTCTGTGATTTTCCATTAAAAGCGTCTTTTCTTTTCAAATGAGATGATTAGGAATTTCCGCATCAGTCCCACTCATTCTCAAGCAAGCATAGACAGGATGGGAGAAAATTAGTTAGCTCTTTATGTAATTTGCATCGGGACAAAAGATTATTGCTTGAGAGCGATTGGGAAAATCTTTTTGGTGTGCCTAAAATACTGTCATTGATCACAGACAAGAGTTGAGCGAACTCAAATCGATCCATTTCGATTTTTAAAGGTGGATTCCTCCCACCAGAAGAACTAGAAAGAAAGAGAGAGATTGCGTTGGCGGATACATTTTGAGTCGTCCGTTCAGGTGGAGTTTCGTGAATTCGTGTCAATTGTTTTAGAATTGCAGAATTCTAAAGCTTTTCAGTCTCATTGAAAATTATCGAAACATTTGTTCTCGCCAGCGCGCAGTCCTCAATGCTCCCATAAGCCTTATCGGTCCAAATGATTTCACTTTTACCTGTGATGAGGACCAGGCGACTGGACCACCGGATTGCATAGCATTGTCCAGCGGTAGTGAATTGAATCAGGCTCTGTTGTGGGTTATCTCCTCCAGAACAGAAGTTATCCGAAGGGAATTTAACCACACCTTAGGTGGTTGCATCTTCCATATTTAATCATAAACTACGCAAGCAAAAGAAGATGGGCCCGTCACTGCTTCTAGCATGACCTACATTGTGCATTCATTGAAGTCTTTCCACGACCCCACTCCGCATTGTTCTCCGCATACTTAGATACCACTTACCTCTTCGTTTTCCGTTGACTTTTCCTGAATGCATCACATTTCAACTATCACAAATAGTTTCCATGCAATGTAACTTGTTTACCATAATCACTCTGTTCTCTCTCCTCTTGGCTTGGAACGCTAATCCATACTCTAATCAACACACTCCGTTTGTACGCCGCTTTTTGGTTCTGGATCCGATTTGACCTCACGCGATATATCAAAGAGAACATTCTTCCCTCCTTTTAACGAATAAACAATGATACAATTTTCAGGAACGAGGAAGCGGTCAATCAAAGGGACACCATGCAACATACAAATGGGGAAGTCGGGTGACGCGACTACCGGACCACCATCGCCCATGGATAACTATACAACTCCTTGTAATTTTGATCTTATCAAATTGAGGACAATAGCGTGAAGTTCATCGTCTACATGTTTTTTCTTCACAAAATCCACGGTTCTTGTTGATATTATTCAAAAAAATTTATTTTTCTCCATCCTAAGTCGGATAGTTCGGAAAGTATTATATTCTAAGTTGCAAAAAAAGATTGAAAGCCTCCTGTGAAATGAACACTGAAGAGGACACCAAAGTAGTCTGGCAATAGTTCCCCCGTTTCTCACGAGAAGGTCACAGTGTATATTTGTAATCACTGATTACCTCGATCACATCCATTCCGAACATCTGCTTCTTGCAGTTGGTTTTCTCCTTAGATTCCTCAAAGTTAGCCGTGCCTATAGTAGCGGCAAAATTCCTGGTTTTCCCTTAGGTTACATTTTCTACCAGAGAAAAATTTCCAACATCGATCGCACACCCACATGAGCTATCGGTGAACAGTGTCGTTCTCGTCACTGATTTTGATTATTCATATTTGACTCACAGTCACTTGTGATCATTTTTGTTCTGAGTAGAAACCTATTCCTAATGAATCAACAAATTTGATGTGGTCTTTCAATAACTCCTCGATACACCAGTCTCCAGTGCCTTTCTTAATAGATCAAATAATATTGTCACTAGTTCAGCAAATTTGTTTCAAATATTAACCTTCCATTTTCTCTGAATCACAAAAGTGAGTGGTAATCAGCTCCTATAGCTATATGATTTCAGTACTTCTTGTCTCGGGCATCAAGTAGCATCCATGTGGTGAGTTCCCAAAACGGTCCACAATGCCGTAGCGATCAATCATTTGCGACTGTTTAGAGACCAGGGTCATGGTTAGTTGACAAAAACAATGGGAACATTCTTGGAGGCCGTATTTATTCGAAGCTGTTGTATTTCAAGGTGTGTCGAACCTTGGGAACATTTTGAAAACTGCCACTTTTTGAGAGTGCGAGACATTTAACAGACTGCATACCCTGTGTAAGACGAAACCCATTGCGTGATCCCCCTTTATTGCACTGTCGCAACAAGAAGTTGGGTTTCGGAATGTGTTTGGGGGGTTGCGTCATAGACCTGGAGGTTGATTCTTGGATGAATGAGGTGAGGTGCGTGTAACAAGCTTTCACAGATAGGTTGTCATATCGTGTGCATAGACAAAAACTTGAGCGTATTTAATTGTTTTCTGAATGCATCACCCTTGTTCACTCGATGAAACTACAGAGATCTACTACGAGATGGGAAGCGGTTAGTCCCACCGCATATCACTGCTCATTCATGAGATTCCAACTCTCGTCTATTCATTTAAATAGAATACACAATACGGAATAGTACGGGCAACATTATGATCCCATGTTTGACGGTTATCACTCATTTTTCGTGGCGCATTTAATTTTAATTCAACAGTTTATGATGTTTCACAGTTTCCGTCGGTGGTTATCCACTGGTTTAGGGCAATACTGTCTCGGGTGATTCGCATTAGGTAAGTTACAAGTAAGAAACTTCTGCCATTTCGTTTTTATTTGTCTGAATGGGGACGCAATTGTCGGTTTGTACATTTTGTTATTGGTGCTGACGCTGCGCTTGACGTTACTGTTGTGATAGTGGTCGTGGTTTCTGTTATAAAAGTATCGCTACAGTGAGACTATTTAATTGCTCAGAGAATGGTGAATCTGATCTGCCGTTTGATGGCTAAAATACTGATGCATACTTTTCCAATCTCACATACACCGTATGTACAGACACACACACACATACACACACAACAATATGCTATCGTGTCCTGTGAGGAAAATTGCTCGGATAATTATGGAACGAACAATTATCTTGGTCGTGATTTGCCCATTAGAATTCGCGGATGCGTGTTATGGAGAAACGGACTCCCTCCTCACCACGATGATGAGTTACTCCCGCATCAGTGTGCCCCGGTTGTGTCTACTCCACCCGTGCTCTATACTCGCGCGCGCACATCCAACCACACGCACCCACAGTCATTCGTGATTTCCACGCGCCTGCTCCACTAACCCATTTTATTTTGTTTGTCACTCGCCATATGGTCATCCCAAATGGTGTGGTTAAACTTGGCAAATGCGAAAGTGGAATACTTGAACTCTATTTATGTATGTTTGTATGTATGTTTGTAGGGTGATTTTTGTAACTATTTGGTAGCTAATCGACTTACTCCCAAATATGCATGCATATCTGTACTTTAGTGTACAGATGGGCTGGAGAACAATATCTGGAAGCATGAGAGTGCCAGAATACACACGCACACAAACCCAGTGCAGTAGACATGACATGGCAGTACAAGGTACAATGTCGGTTGTTGTTCTTTTCCCCTCTCACCCCACCTCACCTCCTCTTGGGTGTGAGCGGGGCGGTGGAGGGTGTGATCCCTCTCAGCTTTGGTCCTAATAGCCGCATCAGAGTGATCGTTGCGCATGGTCCACAACGCAAACGTACGAGTCACAGTGGATGAGTACGTGGGGGACAGGAATGCAATTAACGGGTCCCGAGCTATACAAGGCTGACATGGAAATTGCGTGGATTGGTTTGTCGACCTCTGATGCGCACCGGAGGCTGGTTGCTCACTTGTCAGTGGACTGGGGCAAGTCAAAATCGGTACCGTTACCACAATCGTGATAACAATTAGGCCGTGTTCAGGATGAATAGTGAGTGAATCACGCTAAATTTCCACTTGAGCAACAGTGTGCGTGATTTGCACTCGAAGCAGAATCAAGTGTTCGCGTGTCTAGTGGAACGAACGAAGTTCGTGAAACAGCTAATTGCCCAGATGGAAAATTTCGTCCCTTAAAGCTGGAAAATGCACTTTGAATGCAGAACAGTGTTCAAACAAGTACCCTGGGACAAAGTGTCGTGGGACTGAATCCGAAGTTATAGAAATCGGATCAACTTACTAGTATGAATGGTTGAACAACACAAGGATTAATTCAAAGGTGATCAAAGCACTTGGAACTTCGTATTGCACGTCCACTTTGTTCCGTAATTCACGATAATTCACGGAAATGCGTGACTGAATCAGCTCATTTATCTAAGTTATCACAAACTAATTAGAGATTAAGTGACCCGGCGTAGTATCCAAAGCACGTCTATCATCCAGTTTTTCAATTGGGCGGTGGTGGCCAAGTGGTTAGGTTGCCAAGTTGTGACCCGAAAGTTCCGGGTTCGAACCGCTCCACCGCCGCCCATCTTCCCTATATCTGTATTTCCCCAGGTAGCCTTTGTACGGCCAAGGCCCCCTTCCTGAAAGCTGATTGTACATTTGTATATTCAATTAATTGAAATAGAAGTAAAAAGACATTTGAAAAATTATTGCTGTTGTTGTTGGTAATGTTGGTGATTATGGTGGTTTCCAACGCAGATGATCAAATGATAGTCAAATACGTACTTCAAAAGCCATCGGTTTAATTCCTTTAATTCCGTTTTTCTTATGAGTCTACAGCTACATTAAGTAAAATTATTGCTCTCACCCTGGTTCTCGTTTAAACTGCTCTTCTAGTTTGGTGAATGGTGAAAGGGTGAACAACAATGAATCGGAAGAAGAGCGGTGTCTCTGTTAACAGGCACACAGGTGTGGCGGACGAAAACNAAAACGACACCCGAGACAGTATTCAGTACAAACTGAAACGAACAAGGTCACGGCTACAGCCCGGCATACGATCCTCAGCAGATTAAGAAGCCAATTTTGATAATCCTACCTAATGGTTGTCGATTGATGCTCCATTCTCAATCCAACAGAAATGGTACAACCAAGAAGAGGAGCACCACTGACCAACGTCTGTTTGAAACTGTCAGAGGTTAGTTAATAACATGAATCGTCGTGCATCACCCTGCTGCGCAGTCGAGAAGTAACTGTGAATACTCGAACTTACACATGACTTACATTCTGATCAGTGCATGTTTGTTCATCAACCAGCCTTTCTCTCTAGTTCACTCACGTGTGCACAGAAAATGAGAGAGTGTATAAATTATTAAGCAACCTGTATTTGAAGCAGACAAGAATAAGATGGGAAAGAAGTCAATTTGGGCAATAGTCTGAGTATGCACATTGGGTTGGCCGAATATCAACCCTCTCACAAGATCCCCCAAGTCAAATAATGCCGCCTGTCGAAAGCATTAGAATGATTGAGATCTTTCCGGTGCTCGTCCGGCTATATCGTCTTCTGATCAGGCAATGTGGACTAACCTGAGTTCTTCCGTTTGTTGTTTTAATTCTCCCGTTAAGTTTGCTTCGAGTATAACAGTGTACAAGCAGATTGTCCGTAAAAGCATTTCGGTGTCTGCGAACCGACCCCGTTTGTTGCCGGACAGGCGGAGTCCAAATGCCAGCTCATGTGCCCCTCATAGTCTTGGTCGAAAGTCGGAGCTTGGGACCAGTGGGCAGAAAACGAATCCGTGACATTATCCTGGACAAATGCTTGCAGGGAATTGCTAAAACTATTCACGCGTAAGCTGCACTGCTCTTTGGACTGGGACAATCGCGTTTCTGAATCACTGGAACAAAAGGTCCCAATCAACGGCTCTCTGGGGGCACCGTTGTACGGTTCAGAGTTATGATAAAGATCACCCACTGGAGGTGTGTGAAGCATTGCTCTACCACTACTACTAATACTGCTACTACTATTATTATTATTGCCACATGCACTACTGTCTGTGGTCCATGGATCAAGCCAGGTGGCAGCATCATGACTGGTATGAATGTTTGTACTGGTTTCGGACATAGATAGCACCGAGCTGGAGCTTCCATTCCAAGACGTGATGAACATGCTGCTTGAAGTATTCGAATCTGGGAGTATGTGTGAATTTGCTATACCGTCGTTGAGTTCCGTATCTGTTAGATAGTCATACCAATGGTTACTATTCTGGAAAATGGGTACCTCAGAATGGGATGAGCTCTGCGGTTCCACAGGTAGAGGATTTTGTTTAGACAAGACCGGTACTTTTGTGTGATCGTCGTCTTTCTTTCCAACTCCATTTTGTGGCAGCGGATTAATGTGCATTTCAGCCTCAGATTGCAGTTCATTTGCTTCTCCACCATGCTCATATCCCACAGATATCGAGGACGAAAAGGACGGTGTCACGGGATTGTAATAATGAATGGTTGCGTTTAAAACACCACGTGTCGCGTTGGTTTCGAATGAGACATGTGATTTCGACTCGCTCACGGCAGATTCGGTGACGGGAATTCTCGTTTCGACCTCTGTTTTCGTCTCCGATGAGGCGGGACAGTTTCGTTGCTCATCCTCTCGACGTTGTGCGGACCAATCCTTGCTCGAACCAGAACTGTCCGTCGGTGGAGAAGAAGCGTTGAATTGGTCTGCACCGGCCGAACTATCAGATCGATTCAACTGCCCCTGATCCTCACCGGGGAAAGCGAGAGCAAACAATAATTCCGGTTCATAGACAAATCGATAGACGTATCGTTCGCCCGACACTTTTTGCATAATTCCCTTCTCATAATAATAACGAAGTGACCGACTCAGTTTGTCGTAATTCATTGCTGGTCGATTTTTCTGGATTCCCCAAAGTCGTGCCACCTGAGAATAAAATGGGACAGAAAGCAGCATTGCAGATCTATCTTCAGTGTGATTGGTCGGTTAATAGGAAAATGTTGTCTGAGAACTAGAAACCATTGTATACTGAGTTTCTTTTGTTGAGGTCAGAACCCAGCCATCGATAGCAATCATTAATTGCAGATAAGTTTTTTTCATCGGGCTCGATATCATGCCTATTCTTCTTGGATCTATTGCGGTTGGCTACTGCAAACCCGAGGGTATGAATTACCAGTTATCGTAACTATTGGGTACCTGTTTTCCACCATGAGTCTCACTCAATCTATTGTTGGTCAGATTAGGGCATACAATTGGAAATCTCATCGAATATGAATGAAATCAATGAATACGACTCATTTTGGACACGTTGCGATGGAAAGGCCTCTACAGGGTCCAATGTACAAGGCAAATTGATCATACGGTACTCCATCATTACGGTTCGAGGCCCCCCAGTACACTGCTGAGGTTTAAGAAGAACAAAAACAGTAATTAACTACAGGCCTGTTTTTTCTTTTCTAACTGGGACCAATTGGTTTGATTCTAAGTGAGATATTTTTCATTAACCATAATCTGAACTGAAATCAATAGTACGCAGAACAGAACCGTAACTTTGTGCATTATTAATCAATTAACCAGTTGAGTGCTGTGCTACTGTGATTGGTATAAGCTGTGCACCATGTACGGAAAATACGTCTTCCCTACGAAATAAATGATTTCCATTGGTTTCAAATCTACAAGCTGCTAAAAGATGTGATATTTTACAAAACAATAGAAACCACGCCAAAGCTGAAATAAATTCTTCATTTGTGGAAGATAGAAGATTTACTAAAAGAGTGGGAAATACTGCTCAACTATATATAGTTCAGTCCTATTGGATCTCGCTGATAAATTGGGATTTTAATGTAGGTTAATCATCCTCCTGAATTCCCCACTCCACGGACAATCTTAGCTTGTCCGGTCAACCATACGCTTGGGAAGCAATTGACCCGAGTTTGGCTCCAAGCGGAGCATGTCAGCAGTGTATAGGCACCATTCAGTCCGGATTTTGCATTCCTGATTCATCACTTGTGAGGTTTATGTTACCAGCTCACGCCGGAGCTGAACACAATTTCCAGTTCAGAGATCGTCTTCAATGATAGTCAGTCAGTTTATTTTTGATTCGACAGAAACGAACGGAGAGATAGTTGACTATCTGCTATCTCCAATCTATGGCCTCCCACCAAATCAGGTCTTCTATGCACATTCAGGCTGATTGGTTGACAGAGTGGTAACACACACGCCTTCCATGTGATGAATCTGGAGTTCAAAGCTTGAAGCGTATGGTGAATATGCACTACTGATGAGCTCTAATGAAAGTGAAACTCGAGTTTATTGATTCAATATTGTGTGCATGAAGGTGAAGTTTGAAGGATGCTCAGTTTAAGTCAATATCAATTATTTCACGCCACCAAGCACAGATAACCGAAATAAATACGAATTCGGGATCTACTGATCAAACACAAGACGGAATTTGGCATTGCAAAGGGAAAATATGCATGCGCAGTACTCCACTGATCATCAGGTTATTTGATCGATTAACTTCAAATTATCCACCCATGATACAGTATGAATCATTCATGTTACCATGAGGTGAGTTACGAAGGGTTTTGTGATTCTATGTGCGATTGTTTATAGATATATTGCATTACTTCTCTGCAAACATTCCACTTATTACTGCAAAATGAATATCGATTTTTAGCTACGACTGTTTCATTCCAAGAATTTTTGAATGATTTTGATAGTTGACTACAACCCATCATTGCACAACGACAGATATTTCAAACTTGTTTGCTGCAATCAGCTTCTGATACGACGTAGTTCAGTCCAAATAATTTCTCTTTATCGAAATAGGGATTTATCCGTAATGCACCATGGTGATTGAGGACAGTATTCCATATTGTGTAAAAACAGATGAAAGTACCTTCATTTGGGCTTTTATCTCCTAAGAACACTCATCATAGAACACGATGCTCACCTCTTCCGGTTCGTTTAACTTGAATTCCAATGTCCGACCAGTCCAACAAATCAAATGCTGACTCTTCGCGTCGTCCAGCAACGCGACAAGAAATTGCCACAATTGCAATGATCCCCGATGATGAAAGTTGGCCAGAGCAGCTGAGGCTGCAGCGACTACCGGATCGACTGGTTCCGGCTCCGGGCCGATCTCCGCTGACGGTGTGATCTTGCGCATCTCTGTGATCTGTGTTGCCATACGACCGGAACCGTTCGAGGTCGAATTATCCGATCGTGCTCGGGGTGATCGAAATTTGTCCCCACTCTCGTCTTCTGTCTGTTCCGAAGGGTTCTTATACACAGTCAAATTGTTTGTTACCACGGAAGTGTTACTCTTAGCTTGATCGGAATGATCTTTGACAGGCCTATCCACCACGATGGGATGTTCGGCAGTTTCGTATGGTGATACATTGAAACCGATGGACGAATAGCACACTGTCCCACCGGGATTACCACATGATTCGTAAATATTTGATGGCCCATAAACCGACATATCTGAAAAAGGAGAGCGTCGGAGTTGTTCTTAAGGGGGAAATTACCTTTGGATGAATAATACACACTCAGAGGCATCATATCTCTGTGTTTTGTGCTGCTTCTTGTGTGCTACATTATGCAGTCTCCCTAAACGAAACATACCGCATGAAGGTGAAAGAATTTTTGGTAAAATAATTATTTTCCACACCAAACCCAAGACGAATATGATGCGATGGGGATTTACATGACCTGCGCACTGCCGCTCAAGTGACTAAATGCCCTTATTCGTTAGTACAGAGGAGAAAAATGCTGTGGGATGTTAATATCTCTCTCATTCTCCTTACATTGTTTCAGTGTTGAACAAAATTACGGTCAGAACAGGTAATTTCGTCGGAAAACTGTGAAATAACGGACATGATTTCAGGGAAAAAGTTGGTTCCGTAATCGGCCCACCAGTGAATTGATCTATTTTACCGGAACATTTTGCGCACTCAACAAGAAGCTAATATAAATTGATTAGCATCACCGCACTGGATACTAAAAACTTGAGTCTAAGTTTATGTAACAATGATTTGAGGAATATTGCTTTCCGATAATCTACCAAACAGCATTATTTAAATGGCTTGAAAACGGTTAGCAATGTGCAACCCTTTACGATAAATACTCGCCTATTTTGGTTATCAAGTTGACCTTTTGAGTGTTGCTGCGTCGTTGATTGTAGCAACATTTTCGGACACCCGAGTGCCGATTAAATTAAGTCATCCATTTTTTGATGGGCAAAATTTGCTGCCACAATCGGTCAATCTACTGTGAGTCTAATTGTGTTCCCGTGATTTTATCCTCTATTCCACCTACTTAATCCCAACTATCGTGCATGAGAACCCGATTTTGATAAGATTGGATGACGTATGAACATCTCATATAGTTGGTTCTGGCTCTGTTCTATGAAAGTGAATGAAGGGAAACCACGCGGACCCTATCATAAAACGATTTGAAAAAGTGAACACGCACGGAGGAGAAATGGAGCCATAAGTTCAAACAAGTGTGGAGTGAAAGATCATTTGAAAATGTTCGATCAACTGGGTCCACAGCGAAGGGAGTATATTAGTAAAAGCCGCTCGGTCAAGAGCATTAATAGAGGTTAGCAAAAGGTGATAACGCAGCGTAAATAATATGCACAGCGAAAAACCTAGACGATAATCTGAATCCAAATATGAAATGCCACACCAATTCAGGTCTCAACAAAAGAAACTGAGCACCGAATGAGCTGGGTTAAATGAGTAAATGTCTTCTGATTTCGCTTGAACATTCATCCAATTTAACTTCGGGCAATGTGCTGGAGAGTCTGGTTATTTTTTAATGGATTTAGTTTATCGGTTTGCAATGATTTAGAAGCTTAGGTTGGTACATGATCACGTTAAAATTAGTTCAAATAGAGAAAGTTATGAAATGATCTGTCATTTTAGATGTAATAGGGCTTATGTTGAGGAAGCCCTACTCATAGCTTTCTCGTGGGGGATGTGCTTTCTCACCCAAGTGAGNAGAGGACGAAAAGTCAATATTCAGGACTGTGACCGGGTCGGTGAACAGCTGGCAGTTCACCTAGGGGAGTTGGCTAAAACCCTGTTTCCAACTCAGTCAATAACAAGCATACGAACCACACATACCTTCCTGTTCGTGGTAGTGGTCGCCTGCTCGATTGGGCATCAGGTGTATTGGGCACCTTGGTGTGCACCATATTTGCATTGCTCATGTGAGGCAAACCTTCAAGCTGGAAGCCAAGGACCTTACCACTGAACAACAGGTTTGACCGGCAATGCCTCAAATGAATTCGCTATACTAAATAAATGCAACACATTCTTGATTAATTCATATTTTTATCTGATTTATGTGGTTCCTGGAGAAGGGACTATTATACAGTCCTAGTGAGTCTCTATTTCCTGATTATCTTCCCTGACATAAATTACAAATCTGAACTACTGATTGAGAAACGTAGCTATCAAGATTGTTTCTTTTGATCCTTTTACTTCTCTTCAAACTGGTACCTACGCTGGTTGGGACATGTGCTACGCTTGTCACCAGATAGGTTACCACGGCGAGTGATGCTTGCCGAGGCAGGTAGCGGTTGGAAAAAAATGAAGGGGGTTCAAGCTAAGACCTGGGTATGAAAACCCTGACCAGAAGACTGGGTCACATAGGTCCCGTTAGGCTCCTTGGCTGGGGACCCATAGATCATGTTCACCGGTGGTTAGAGACACTGAGCGATATGACTGGGTGTCGCAAACAGTGGCACTCATGCATCTACTCATTATTATTGTAACTTCAGTCTATGAAAATGTGCTATCTTCCACTTGAACCTGCTCTCAACATTCTAATCATCATTCTTCTGTTTAATCCAAATGGGCAACGAAAAGACAGCAACCAAAGCGGCACACGAAAGTTCATGGTTAATGGTTGTAAGAACTGAACTGAACTGGTACCTACCTGAATGAGAAGTCGTCAAACCGGATTGGATGTAGCCTTCTCTGACACTCGTTTCCATGGGGGTATGAGTGAACTGTTCCCGTTTGTCTGAATCCGGCATAGTATTATAATTTGCCCGTTCATAACGATTACGGGACCAAGGATCTGTCAGAGTTTGTACGGATGGAAGCGTTTGCCCAGTTGGAATCGTTTTGTCATAGGTCGAGACCTCGGTTACCGGAACGGGTTGTGAGCCACAGCAACAACTGCTGCAGCAGCAGCAGCTATGGATGCTATTGCTGCTACCAGTATAGTAAGTGGGATGTGGATGAAATATTTCACTTCCACAATAACAAGTGGTACTTCTGGGCGCAAAATGGGTTTCTGTCGGAGTACTAGAATGAAAGAAAAGAAGAGCAGTTAATAACTACTGTAATATAACACAATCATTGTGAATCCATTTAGTTCGTGTGCCAATAGATATTGTCGATCATCAGGAAGAGGGATTGGGCCAATTGAACACATCCTCGCAGGAGAAGAAAGATGGAAGACTAGGGTGTCAGAGTGCGTGTTTTGAGCTCGCAGGCCACGATACAATGGGGAAACAGCCCATGGCACTCAGGCGCCATCACTTGATCTGACGAAGTCTAAGAATTCATTTTAGGGAAATCATAAATCGATCACTTCCTTGCATAATGTGATGTCAAGTAGCAAGATGAACCCCAAAGTTGATCACATCTATGGTTCTATTGTCGTGACAACTAAGCAGGTTTAAGGGAACCTGGACTTACAAACGCATCTTTTTGACCAGAGTGAAAAGTATTCAATTGTTCTAGGCTACAACTAACTGTCTACATTTGGTCTTCGGGGCTAATGACAACTACCGAGGACGAATAAAGTCGCTAGGCTGGACAGAAGTGATGTTATATTAATTCCAATTGTGTTGAATCCGGAGAAATAACCCCTGATGGGACTGTTGTGTGTACAGTTCAGAACAAGAGTACCACCTTCAAGTCAATTTATTTTCGCACCGCCTTGTTTCTGACAATAGATCGGAAATAATTTTAACCCGGCGAATATTCCTTCGTCCCAATGAAGCTTTTTGTTTATGAACCTGTTGAATAATGCATATTTGACGAAGCTGTGTGCCACAGAACTCTTCTATCAAAGTGGGGTGAATCGGAACAACTGTCTGCCTTTATGCTTATGAAAAAATGTTCTCCAGCGTTTGTCAGCACAGGATCTCCTTTTGTCTGAATGAATTAAGGAGGGAAATCAGACAACTCTTTGATATACAGAACACTATCAATTACCGATAACTTGTCAAACACGCTTGACAAAAACGTTTTCGATCATTATTTTGAATCAAATCTGTTTTC
Source organism: Echinostoma caproni (assembly GCA_900618425.1). Lineage (NCBI taxonomy): Eukaryota > Metazoa > Platyhelminthes > Trematoda > Plagiorchiida > Echinostomatidae > Echinostoma > Echinostoma caproni. The sequence goes on along the minus strand of UZAN01041334.1, from coordinate 2,386 downwards.
TTTTTCTTCAACACAATATTAATAACATTCTCTCGCATCTTGCCACCCATGGACAAAAAACGCGTTTCCAAATTATGAAGTTGGAAACCTTGATGAAAAGCCATATTTCACTGGATCTGAATGATACCATCCATCATATACATTGATCGAATTGTATGATCGTGCAGTTTATTGAATAGGATTTGGGTGGGGCACTTGTTAGGATGTCCTTCACACGTATGCCATAGAATACCACAACTATACTGTCACAGGAGCTGTACGCTACCAGGCTAGTCTCTAGTTCGTGGACTGGAGAGCGGTCATTTCAGGTGGCTCATCGAGAATGGGTGGCTATGCCGCTTCCCTATGGGTTGACTCAGTACCACGCCTGCCCTAATGGGGTCTTATGTGACGCGCCAATACCAATGTAGATTTATCAGATTAAGGTTTTCTTGAGTAGTGGGTTCATCCCTTTTTTGTTTGTGTAGAAAAAGGCCGTTACGGACAATCAACGGAGCTGTTTGAGGTCGTGACTTGTTTTCTTCTGGAAATCGTTCTATTCGTAATCTAAAACTATAAATGTCTGTAAAAAAACATTGACCACTTAAAGCCATCGTGGTACTGGGGGGACACAAATTCGTACCATATTCCAACCAATCTTCAAGGATCTCTTCTCAAAACCTACTTATTCTAACGTGGGAACATGTTTCCACTAAGTAGCTTGAGTATATCAATTGTACATCAATATTACGCTTCCATTGGTTAATCAGCTGTTTTGGGACACAACCCAAGGTCTCCACCATCAGGATGTTTTGCAACTGAGTAAAGTTTATGAAGTATATTTGATTTGAGTGGACAATTTTTTTCGTAAACAACAACAACAACGAGTGTAGACAAACATCGAACAAACTCACAGCATAGCCTAAAAAAGTCAATGATTCTAATATAACCATACTTACTGGTAATTATATCTGTTCTTGTGTCACAAACATCCTTTTCCATTGCTTCGTTTCTTTCGTACAAGAAGGCCTATGTGGATCCACAAGTGCATTGGTGAAGTAAGTTATTGTTACACTTAACGGGAATTCGCAGACACTGCCAGAGTCTTTGTATTGCTGTCTGTCGATCATGTAGCTTAGGGATAAAATAATTAACTCGGAAATTCGAGTCCCAGGAAAGGAAACAAAAGCAGTACGCACAACTGACGAGCATAAATAAAGAAGAAACAACTGTCCAGCGCCCTCTGTCGATCACTACACAGTGTTTTACAAACAATCAGAGTGTTCAACTCTCCTAGTACAAATTCGTCCATAGTGATATGGAGGTCACGTGAGTTCTGGATACTGTTTACTAATAATCATCCTTATGAAAGTTACCAGTGGAGAACTTTGGAAGCACGTTGTCTACAGATAAGTTGGGAACATAAACTCAACTGTTTCTTCTTTGATCAGAGCTACACTCTCACAGATGGCAAAGCATGACGGTATCAAAACGATTTTCCAACTTGGAGCCATTTCATGACTAGAAAATCAGATTATGCACCTTTGTGGTGACCACCATCACAAGCTTGGAGAGTAATGCTGATATCGGCTATTCAAGTTTGGCCATTAGAGACGGAATGCTCGATTCTATATTTAAAATTTAGTCGTTACTTAACCTCTACGTCTATGCCCATGCGGTGTACATATGGCCAATCCCTCACCGTTCTGCTCACATAGAACACCACACTGTCAAATAGCTCTCGACAGAATATCCATCGTACCTGAAAAGCTATGCATAATGACCAATAGCTGAATACATCGTTTATTCACTTCAAACAAACTGCAAGAAAAGCATGAGAAAACCTAGATGCTTTGAACAGACACGGTTCTGTTAACTGAAATTTATACCGCTAACGCAAGGGGAGTAGTGAGTCTATGTGAAAACGATTGCACCTGCTTGTTCAGAACCCTGTATACTCATACCATAAAGCTATCGACAGGATGAACGTTTAGTTTTAAGCCTAGTCACTCCTCTCACAATCCGATTTTTGTCTATAGACGTATTCGACAAGTTTGCTTTCAAATTGCTCGACTGAGAATGTTCGACCAAACAATAATTATAAGGAGATATTTAAAAAATCCGTATTCTTCCGTGAGTTGCCCTACTAGGAAGATGTGGGTAACATTAGGATGGCCATTAGACCTGTGCACTGATGGGGGAAGGGGACTGGAGGGGTAATTACGGGAACTTCCTGATATTTAGTGGAACAGTATTTCACATCAACATGAGCACAATTGCCCACACGCATCACTTAGGGAAATGATTAATGTACAAGTTATTCTATCCGTTACTTCCGGATTTCTCCATTAACACGAATGGGTCACTGCTGAGGAGCGGAGATGTGCCTCTCCCCCCCCCCCAAAAC
>UZAN01041333.1:26269-42053 GCA_900618425.1 Echinostoma caproni | reverse complement strand
GCGTGTAGACATTTCATCTTCCAGGGTGAAGTCTTTTTGTTTGTCCTTCAAAAAGCATGACATTTAACAGTGAAGACTATCAATACTACACACTGAAGTTTAATGCGCACGATAGACACGTAACCTATTTACTGTGTGGCGATTTTCCGAGGGGGGGGATCCAGTTAATTGACTTTCAGTTCTGCGGGACAAAATAAGCCACAATTTAATTCTAAAGCAGTTTATTTTGTTGATACTGGTTTCGTTCCTGTCGAGTCAGCTGATTCCCGTGCAATATTGAGAAGTCACTTTGTTACAAAGTATTCTCCATCTACAGTTCGACTTCAGCTTCAAAATTTAGCACTACTATAACGAAGCTTCTCGAGTCAGTAAAGGTTTTACAAAAAGAGAAAAATATGCTATCAGATTATCATATTTCTTAGTTGAAGTAATTACAAAACCAATAATGTATCGGAAAAAGCGAGTAAAGAACAGAAATGAATACACGACAGGATAGTTGTCTCTTTTCACGAATCGTTTGATAGACGGCTTTGTTCACAAACTGAAGTCATTATTTCAAGCCATTTTGAACCAAAAACAATTCCTGTTGAGGTGTAACACTATTCGACCTGCCCGAATGTGATCTTCCAAACGGCAATCTGTTTATGCTTACCGTGTGATAAATATGTATTCGGAGTCGAACAGGAATTTCAGGATATAACCCTAAAGTTCAGTGCGACCAAAACAAAGGCCAGATGTGAAATTTCACCCAGATTAGGTAGAATCCAGAGACCCAAAGTTGGTCACTTGTCATCGAGTGACCACGTTTATTTTACATGTTATGTGTATACGATAAAACAGTGCTCTTTAGGGCATGAGTACTCACTTTCGAGAGGACATCGATTTGTCGATGTGCTGGCTTACTTTAGCCAATCTGAAGTATTTTCAAAAGAAGGGTCGATGGGACTCACTGGTATCATGCAACGCATAGTCAGTGGGCGGGGTTAAACAACTCACAGTGACAGTGATAAGTTGATGCCGACCTGAAGAAAGTTGTTAGCGAACTATTTTGTTTACATGACGAATTGGCGGCACATCGGGTTAAAGTTCTCTCATATCCGTGAGTCAGGATCTCACTACCCAGTTGGTAATTCCTTACGAAGAAAATACCTTTTCTTTGCTCGTAAATCTTCCATATACTAGGTGCTACAAGAGCAATGCACTACCAAGGCGCCTTTCGCATTCCATCAGATCTCCTTAAACCAAACAAAGCAACCATCTACAAACGCAACTGGTTCACAGATTGTTTAGTTCTAAACTTTACCTTATTGGGGACAGATTGCTTACCATCAATGCTTAGGGTAACACATATGGAAAAGCAAATTATTGCTTTGTCTGTACCAGAAAATATTATCCTCCTGTTTCACTTCAAACCTCCTCCGAACAGATACAACAAATTTGGTAAAGATAATACCATTTTCATCATAAATATCCAGCCGGGACGTATTTTTGCGAAAATGTTGTTGAAAGCAGTCTGTCCGTAAATTACAGCAATGATTATAAACAATGTTCTGTAAGCTGGAGGCTAATAACCGCGATAAATTTGGCTGAACGCCATTTATAAAATGTCGTATTAAGTAATATATGAATGGCCAGATGAAATTTCCCTGGAAGCGCACAATTGGTTTCGTGGTGATTACCACTCAACAGCCAAATTTGGTAGCATCTAACCCGCGAAACATTAGTTAAAATCATTGCTTGGTTCACTCACTAATGAACTGATTTGAACACCAGGTTCATAAAAATATGCCCTGTGTTGCTGATTAGAAATGTGTTAACGAAAGTATAAAGTCGGGGTTCAAGTATATGAATGATGAAATGAGAGAATACAAGCTACGCATACATGGTGGGCGGGAATCATCACGAAATCGGTTGTGTGGTTACAGGGAAATGTTATCCAATCATTCGCATACTACTTAATACAAGACTGTACTATGTACAAGTAGAATTTATCCAAAAAAGCACTAAACTAGATACTGGAGAAACCGTCACGAAGTTTCGCCGGGCCGTCTCTCGAATCGGTTAGCAAGGAACCGAATGTCATTTACGCTTGTTCCTGTACCTGTGCGATCAACTCAATGCATCATAATAACAAATATATGCTGTAAAGCCGGTTCGATGAGTGAGACAAAAAGGAAGCTATCGGTATGGACGATAAAAAATTGCGCTGCTGAAAGAAAATTATTCATCAACCATTCATGGCTAGCTACTCGATTTACCCGGAAACTACTTGCTAGCTCTAAATCAACCAATCATTAAATTTGTGTAATATTACTTTATATATATATATATATATGGTTGGAAAGCCATCAGAAGCCATTGTTTACTTTAACTAAAGATTCCTGAATATTTGGACCGTTCAAATTGAGATAAAATAAAGTTGAATTTATTCGTCCATACTTTACCGTCAGTTAGAATAGTGTCTGCGACCGTAAACATCTATGAAGGTTCACTCTTAAAATACCAAACCATCTGGGTCACGTGATCATTGGTCAAGGCCACTGGAAACGGGTACGCGTTGGGTGAGGCAAGAAGGATCATAGATAAATAGTTTGCTAACAATGTATGACGAGCAAACACGGATCTACATAAGTAAGTTACATCAAACTTTTCAGTCATTATTCTTGCACTTTCAGATTAGCCACAAGTATCCTGGGTTTTGATTTAATTGTTCTACAGTTTGTATTTATGTGCTTTTGCAATAAAAAGATGATAAAAAACTCCACATTACCAATCCAGGTCGATATGACCAAGAGACCAATGCATAAGTCTGGAAACAACACAACACAGGACAATTCCTGACTGTGTTTGGCTGACACGCCCTTAAAATTGTTTACAAATCACTAAATACTGATAGCTTTTTCGCTTAGTTTAGAGCTTTTCTTGTCTTTCATTTGACCTCAACAGCAATGCGTGCGTGCTGGGGCTGGATATCAAAACCGAGAAAACAATAACGCGATTTCGGATTGACCTCGTCAGTTAGTCAGTCAGTCAGTCAGTCAGCCAGTTTACGATCAGCGCTGCATGTACCGAAGTGCACCCACCCATCCACCCAGTACTATCAATACCACAGCCGTACAGTTTTTGACACAATAATAGGTTTTAGTGCGTGCTCGCTTTGGTTAAAAGTCCAATGAGATAAATGCATGCTATCGCATAGATAGAGTGCAGGCCAGCCATAGGCATACAAACATACCAACAAAAACGAAACGAGAAAATACCGAAATCAGCGGGTCTCATAGTGGAACAAACATCAAGTTGAACTGGAACTGAGAGACAATAATGATCCTATTTTATATGTGAAGCAAATTGGAACGGGTCCGACTGAGAGTTTGCTTTAAAGCCCCAGTAACATCAGCCTAACAGATCCTTTTTCTATTATCCCATAGTTTGTTATCACTTTTTGCTGGAAATGTTAAAACACAATTGCATAATTATCTGACCGGCGACAGAAAGTGAAAGATCGTTTTGGAAAAAATAAATCATTCGGCTAGAAAAATGGACGGAATGCAAAAGACATTATGGAAAATAATTTTTCATCTCAATGAGGCTGTTATCAAGTGGGAGGAAAGGGCTGGTTCCAGTAGCGAAAAATGGTTGATTTTCGTTTCTTTGAAACGGTATTCGCAAAGCGCACCAGAAAATTGGAAATGATTTTCACGGTGAAGATATCCTTATATTCTTTCAGCGTTCACGCCATAATAGTAATAACAACTCGAAAGGATGATAGTAATGAATTACATTTACACTTGGGTGTATATTCTTGATGGACTAAGTAGATCACAGTTCTCTGTGGTTAGAAACCTGAAAAAAAAACAGCGATTTACCAAATTAAGTGATATAATAAACAAAAAATGCTAAACGTCTGCAACACGTTTTTCTTTAGTACTGCAGGAAAATATTTTGACCCGTACTCTCCGGTTTAACACGTTACCAGATCACGTTTATCACGCTTGTCAGCGTAACTATCCTCCACCATCTCCAGTCACGTGGAATGCAAAACAGAATCGTTTGGTTAGGGTGTGAAGGGGTTGGTCGATCACCTATGGTAACGGACACTATTGGGTAACCGAATTTGAAATGTGCGCCTTTTTTGTTAAGTTTACTTCACCATAGTTAATTAATTGATCACGCGGTCTCGTCAATTCGTTTGCAATTCGTTTTAAATTGCCTCGAAGACAATTCGTTGCCAGCCAGCTTGATATTATTTCGGACAAAATGTTCAACCGGGCCATGGTGTATTTTCCTGACAAATCACTCAACCGCCTCCGTGAATTCTTTCTTGTCTTATTATGATGAAAAGTTCTGTCCCAGGTTTCTGGGAGTGCTCGGTGTATTGCGTTTTGGTTTAACCACAATCTAAGAAAAATCCCAACTGTTACCGTTTCTCTTCTATAAATACTTATGGGTGCTATATTTTTTCAGTCGCATTGGCTGATGAAAGTTCTCTGATTCACCTCCACATTGCCGACGTTAAAGATAACCGTTCTCTGCAAAACGGCATTTATAACACACTTAGAGTATGTTATGGTATGATATTTAATACGAATGGAGAATTGATTTACCGTTTGGAGATTACTTCATACATCATTTCGCGCCGTAAACTCAAGTCAACTTCGTGATCACGTTCGTCAGTTGCTCTATCTGCACTTTGATTTATTTCTAACATAAAGCAAAGGCGCTATCGCTATAGTGCTTGCAAATACAGATGTGTGAATGTTTCATCCACCAATACCGGCTCCATGTGGCTTCGGACGATTCACGTGTTCTTTTATTATTTAGAAGTATGACACAACGACTACATTTTACTTGCGAGCATTGGAGAAGTTGTTCTAAACATCGAGAGAATTTTGTGATACACGGAGTAAATGAAGAATGAAATGAAAAGCTAGGAAGCACTAGATAGCTGTTTCTAATCAGCAGTGCGTGAATCCATAGACTCCACCGTAGGGCGGCACAGGTAGGACGAAATCTGCTGATCAGACCTATCTCATTTTGAATATACACAGTATAGCACAACCGATCTTTGAAGGCATAACAGAGGCAACACACCTAGCGCATCTCAGTACAGACTTCGGTTGGAAATATTCCGAAGCTGTTTATATTCTGCATGAGAACAGCAGAGGGTTGGATTTTAGTATGTGATGAACTCGTGTGAATAAATCGTTCGACTTGTGAGGTCCTGGGTCCCATCTCCATTTGGGTCGATGGATTGGCACTACTGATGAAACCCAACCGGGTCGAAACACCCGCCCAATGCTCCCTTGTTATTCATTTCCAGCTTCATTTACACAAAAGCTTTATAATATATTCTACTGCCACCTCCACTACTCTCATGTGGAGTATTATCGGCTTCGGCAAGTTTCCGACTGAGTCATCTCCCTAGAAGATACTGCTGAGGGGCGAGGTCTGATGCCCGTACTACATTTCGATAGATTAGTTGTGCCATGTCTTGTATAGGCAAAACGAAGATGGGTTTGATCAGCCACCAGGAGGAGAAATGCATTTATTGGTAAAATAAAGAGCGATCAATAATATGAGCACTTGTGATTTAATTTCCTTCCACAATTTAGGACCTTATTACACCTGTTATCAATCTTAGGTACGCTTAAAACTTGGTGAGGCCCGACTGATTTTGTCTCCCAACAGCCATAAGCTAGTTTTTAATCTTAGAATACAGAGCTATGATTTAACAGGCCACTATTCTCTGCTTGGGACCCCGAGAGGTTGAGGCCATTTTCAATACTCGGTGCATCATAAAAGGGCCCATCAGACAAGCATACGTTGCTCAGGTTCTTTCTTCCAACATCTCCATGGATGCGGAAGATATCTTAAACTAAATACTCTTGGATGGTTGCTTGACACCTATTGAAGAGATGGTCATTCAGCAGCTGCACAATGATGCTCGTCGACTGAAATCGGGGGGAAAGGTCTGCTGCAGCTCATGTGCCACCTGCCATCTTATCAAGTCAAATACAATCACACTGTCCCCATTATTAACCACGAAACAATCAGGAATACAGCTATGAAGCCGTCTGGACAGACAAATTCGAGGTCTTCTTTGGTTTTAAGACCTGCTTCATAGATGCTATTTTTTCCTCGATTTCTACACCATTATCATCTCAGTTCTTAATCAAAGATTACTTTTTCGGGTGTTCGTGTAGACAACTGTAATCGTACCTCTTTTCATTCATCAGAGCTTCAGTGTGACACTTACTGCTTTTGAATACACTAAAATAGTTGCACATATATGGATGCCGATTCATGCGCAGTTTACGAAATTACTTATTGCAAAGTAGGTTCTGGGGTTATTATGTATGGCTTCGACAAGCGTCACCTAACATCGAATTTCTTCGAATACCCTACCAACAGATTTATTTGATCGCTTCTCGTCTCCTAAGAATTGCCCTGGCCATTGTGTATTCAATAATTGATGAGAAATTATATTTATCAATATTTTCCAGATTCGCAACCGACTCGTCGATATAGCTACGCTGTTAATGGAGACAATCGATAACACAACATGCAATGGCACTCTGAATGGATAAATTCTGATCAATTGATGGATCACGTAACCACTCCATTCAGGTTACAAATGGATGAATAAATCACGTATGTCATATGAAGTCACCTTTTTTTGCTGCTGATGCTAATAAATAAGTCACTGATTTTTTGAATTTGTGTGCCTGAATGAACCGATGTATTAATCAATGTGTTGGACGTCAGCCATATTTTGACACAGTGACGGCATCGTGGTACCATGAATGTTGCTGTGGTTTTAAGTATTGTCATTTCCAGGTCATTTATACATTTCCCTCTTATTTCCGTTCATCAAAACCCTGCTCACGGGCTACCTAATACGCTCACAATAAGCAATCAATTGTGCAACAACGCGCATACAGCAAATGACACTAACCATGTAAGACACAGTAGAATCTAGTACTAGGAACAGTGTACCGCATTTTTTGCCTAAGTGACGCAACATGTCTACAGGTTTTAGACCAATATGCACATAATGGTTCACTAAATATGGTTTTACTCTTCTCAACAATTGTGGTTATCACGATGATGGGAGTACAGAAGTACGCGGTTCATCAAATGCATTCAAAAGAAGTACGTCCAACCCAGCGGTAAATCAAAGGTATTAACCAAATTACCGACTCCTGTTAGTTGTACACGCATATTCGAGGATCACAGAGAGCGAAGAGTTGTGTGCAATTACGATTCTAATGTCTGCTATCTAAAACGCACGATGTAGACGTATCAAACCAATGAGAATATTTCGGTTCTATACGCTATCGCAAGCGTGATCTCTCACTCTCTGTCGATCTGTGTGCCTTCGGTGTCGAGATACTTTCAGTTTCTATGTTGGTCGATCAGTTCGACCAATAGAGAACCCTCACCCACCCCGGAGAATGTGGACCATTCAAAGGCAGTTCGCACTAGTTGATTGCAATTAACTTACCGGATGATCCTTCATCTATAGTTTTTGTTCAAAAGCGGTACTGTGATGCTGTGAGATAAGTTCCATTAGGTAAAATAACTATTTCGCACTTGAGAAGTTGCATGCAAATAACTCACGATTAATGGTTTGCACTTTTTTCTATGCTTTGAAATTAAATCCGTGCCTATTTTACCCTCCTGGTGGATTGTTTATGGACGATAATGTAACAAGGAAATATTTGGTAAATAATATTATTCAGTAGTAAATTACTACCCTAAGTACTGCGCTGATTGGAAAAAAGTTGTATTTCAGTTCAGTGGAAACTGAAAATTGTTATCATGGGCCGGTTTTTGTGAGTGCTGTTAAATTCAGCAAAAGAAAAAAGTACAATTTTCACACAATGACCTAATTAGAATCACGTTGCACCAAGTGAGATGAAATGAAGAGAGGGGTACAGTTTTCCTTTCTGGTCTTTGTACTTTTGTTCTACAGAATAATGTACGGTTTCCGATAGACAGAGGTCACTACCTCAATGGAACTGGTTTAAGTTTGATATTTTCTTTTTTAAGATCATATCTCCCCTTATTAAATTCAAGTGAAATCTACTGATCTTTGAATACGATTTATCACTTGACAAATAATTTGTAAGTAGTCACAATGAACGCTCTCATCAAACTGTTTCGACTGTGATTTTAAGTTTGCTTCGTTAGTTTCAGTTGAGTTTATAGTACCTTTCAATGACTTTCCGAGGTTTATCAGTTCAAAAATAACACTCAAAAATTATTGTTTCATTGATAGGTAAACATTGGGATGGGTTTAGCAACTGCATTTGATTATTGTACCCAGCACTTGGTTAGATCAATTTACTATAGGTTAACACATAAGAAACAAATTGCTTTTCGTGGGAAAAAATCCACAGCCTACAATCCCGAGGAGAAAGATCAAACGACTTCTAATTGTGCTCGAATTATTTCGGGAACAAATTGCTGAGTATTGCAATCGGTTACTTATTGCACAGAACATCACGTTCTTTCGGGCAATGTTGGTCAAGAACGCACAGACGCAGAGGAGGGCAGATAACCAAACAATCAATGTGTCATCTGTAATTACAAGTGGTGATGTATTCAACGTAGCTTTGAAAAAATTCCGGAAATGATGACAATAATTTTGTATGATATCCCTCAGTGTGAGGAAGACATCAACCCAACAGTAGCGTGGTTTAGCTGCTGAGCTTTAGGAAGCGATGACTTTGGAATGCAAAACCACATAATAATACCCTTATGGAACAGGCAGAGTATTGAATCAGTTGATAGTGAGGTCATTTATGATCAAGTAATAACAGTAGAAACCAGTGGGATAAAACGAAATTTATGCTTGTCCACAAATTACAGATTCATTTGCTGGATCATGTGACTTTCTTGGGTGCAACGTCCTGAGCTATTCGACTCATGAATATCATTACCCCAATCTTAGGCAATTGTTTTTCTCCGAAATAAGACGGAGACGTTGCCATCATTATTTGACAAGTGCGATCATGCGGTCGGTATCATTTTCGATGAAATCATACTGGAAACGTTTTGTATTTGATATGAGTACCTTGGGTTAAGAATACACTTCTTATGGGTGCATACTGATTAGTTGTTCATGTACGAGCCTCTCGAGTTTCAAATCCCTTGCTCCTGCAATTTGATAGACAGAACAAAGTGTCTTATTGACGTTCGTTCGAGGTCGCTCTAAATTTCTACACCGTCTTTGACAGTTGCATTATGGTAAATACCGCCTTTTCCCTCGTTGCAACGAATTGTCTCAACAGTATTGAGGCAAATGTGTTTTGTGGATCATGTTTTACATGGCGAACAAGACTGTTTGGTCTGCAACAGAGTTCATTTTCTGAAATAAAGTGATTCAAAGCAGTCCAATTGTTTACCAAGTTTGGGATAGCCCTCATTCCGTTAATTGACTTAAACATCTCGGTGACAGGGTCGGGTGAAATAAGTTTCGAATGGGACATGGTGTGCACGCGTGTCACATTCATGTTATTGGGCGACCATAAAGAAAACCCGTGATCTGCATGCTGTCACGACAGTTTCTGCACCTGATGAACTACAGGATATCAATAAAAATGCTACAACTGCATGCTTTCCCACTGTTGCGAATGCTGCTTTTCAAATCACTCGCTCTCTAACAAAAATAAAACTTATTCTAACCGGTTAAATAACTTTTAAAATGGAAAATATCTGTACAGTTACTTTTATCAGCACTTGTATTTCACTCATGTACTAGTTCTAATGTTGGAAAGAAATCGGGTTTATGAACTGATTGTGCTGTTATTGATTTTAAACGAGGTTTGAATCCTGTATCCCTGTTAAGGTATCCATCGTGTTTTCACACCGCAACTGACGAAGGTCACGTTGTACATTAGACTGAAAACAGTTAAATGTTTATATTCATGGGACCTTGACTTTCGACACACTGCAATTGTCATAATTTGTGTACACTTGTTTAATCTGGACTCCAATGAGGGCTGAAAAACTAAGCCATCAGGACAACAACGGATATTCGGGTGAGCTTTATACGTTTTCCATGTCACATGATTTGATAAACTCAAGTCACGAGAGTCTACACGTTGGCTCTGGCTAAATCCACCCTGGGATAGTGGACTTAGAGAACTGAGATATGCGAGATCCCAGGGCGTATGGTGTGGTGATAGGCCCGACGATAGCGGGCTACCATCGCAGACAAATGCAAAGGGCCTGATCTTATTTTGCGTCCATATACATGCACAAGCTTTTTGCCATGGCAACCCGCTTTCAGCCCAGAATACAATCTCGACAATCACATCATCCTGTCCTTGGCCTTGAATTCTGCCCATAACAATTTGGTTACGAGAGTCTTCGTGAATCTGGGTAAACGGGCCTGTGAGCTCGACTGTTCTCTGGGACTGCCAACACGTGAGCCAAACGTTCAATACTGACAATGAGTCAGTTTGAGCAAATACCGCTGGTTAGGGGGAGGTAACCCTTTGTTTGCAAGTAATGAAAGTCCAATAACGGTGTGGTGAAAAAAAATGTTTTTCTACCTGCGTTAAATAAATGGAACTAACTCAATCGAGCAAACGAAATTTTCCAGTGGAAATAAGAGTCCTTAAACTGAGGGATTGCCAACAAGGTTTTTGTTTGACAGGCTGTGGACAGGGTGAAATAAGTTGCTAATATTGCATGAAGCATCTTAACTTCTAGTGAAAAAATGTAGTTCAAATCGCGCCACATCGATTAATTCTACCGAAGTTTCTTGGAGTGCGTTCAACAGTCGATTATATCCATCATGCATAGGAGCGACTGACATGCATCATTCGTCTTCCGTTGCTGATATCTGTGAAAATCAGATACCTCTGCTTGTTGATTGATACGTTTTTCGCAAAAAACCTCATAACTCTTATATTGTTATCATTTCATAAGGCGGTGCCTGGTCGAGGATGGTTGTTTATTGCGGATAACAGTTAGGGCATCACCAATTTACCATACGTATAACAGAAATCTTATTTGAAACATATCATCGCAGTTCCTGGCAGCACACCGAGTAATGCATGAAGCACTCGATATGTGTTCTTTGAGACACATCAATTTTCCCTCGGCAGTCTTTTTACTTCTTGATCGTTGGAGTAAACCACAAACCGCGGTATTTTTCATATTACTCACATTTAAGAGTAGTATCTCACAACAATATAACAGCATTTACCAATCCACTTATGCTCACTGTCGACTGCCTGACTGTATCCTGTTGGTTATTATCAGATTCTTCTTCAAATACACTATTTAAACCCCTTCCCAATGGTGTTTTATTACTACCTGTGGTTTGTTTTTCTCTTGAACTGATCCTGAAAACGTTCGATTGGATTCAGACCAGAATATGGAGGCAGCCGCGTTTTACATATTGGCCTGAAATTGGCGTTCGACAAGCGTCTGATTTGCGGACGCGGATTTGTTTTAGAACATTATCCTAGTAGTTGGGCTCGACATTGGCAAAACGCGTTTGATTTAGATTATTTTTGTCACTGACCGTACCATCTGATCTTACCAACAAATGGTTCCTCGTAGATGTAATGAGCCTTCATTGTGCTGCATAATTTTTGTCATCACATCACTTTCATTAGTTTCACGGATGTGTCTAAAGATCATTTGGAATAAGGAAAATACTGGTCCATCGATTTAAACGATCAATCACGTTTTTTGTCTCTAAGCCCACATTCCCTCGATGACCACATGAAATGCATCTTTCGGTCGTATTGTTCTTGGAAAGGAAATTCCCTCCTCAATAAAATATGTACATACATAATCTGTGATACAATGGTGTTAGGGAGTAGAGTTCGTGACCATTTACGGTCAGAGCTTGTGAACAAAATTCTTTAAGATTAACATTTTTGAATAAGCATTTCGTAATGAACTTTGGATGAACTTCACATCCCATAGGCGGCGTTGACAATCAGCTCTACTTTTGAATCGATTGATACATCATCAGCTCATTGTCAAAATGGATAAACGAACATATTCGAAAATCTGTGGTATGGCTTACCGGAATCTCGAATTCTGACTACATTCAAGACAAATTTCTTCAGCTCTGTGAGCTTTACGGGAACTAGTCTGAATGTATAAAAGTGTGGACCGTCAAAATGCAACCAACATCTCTGCCTGACTTTCACAACGAATGTCAAAGAATCCACTCATACAGTGCTGAACTGTATCACCTAAACATACAAATGGGTGTGGAATTACAACAGACTCTTAGTGAATGGAATGGAATTCAAGTTTTGTCACTAGACTATCTTGATTTATCATTGTATACAATAATGTGGTGGTTTACGGACGTGTGCCCACGACCGAGATCACAGAACGTTTGTCCGGGCGCACGGTAACCAATACGTGAATGAACTCTAATTATGATAAGAATGATGAAAATAATAGTAATGATATATTTACTCGCATACTGTTCACTTCGCAGGAGCACATCAACTTTAGTCGCATGCATTGGAAGCTTCTCACCCAACAATAAAATAAATTGAAAAAAATAAAAAAAATAAAAAAAAATAATGCATAGAATGCATTACACCAAAATTGGGGTACCAAAAGAGAAAAACTACGGGTATGTGAGACAATATGAGATCAACTATGCAACATGTTTTTTATACTGTAGTTCGCCAAAGACAATCCTAAATTTCTTAAAATTGCTTGATTGTCGGAATGTGCACAGTCTTTCGCTCCCATAGCTGAACGTTAGTTCTGACTATGGTTGTTTCACCACATCTGATTCTGAGTTGGTTTAGAGCGTATTTTCCTGTTTCCACCGGTGGATTCCGCATTCACTATTGTAAGAATTGCGAGTGGCCTACATGGAATATGAGAACGCACTACTTGCAGAGAATCACCACCCAAAACTGTCCAGTTTCCCCTACTTGACTTTTAAATGCGAACATGTAAGAACTCTATTTCGTCAAATCGAGAACCTTTGTTCACGTTATTCGATGTGATGACAACAATTACTGATGACCCCCACCAAAAAGCTAGAAAAATTTATCGATTCCATAGCATTACTACTCAGTGTAAAGTCATGACGAAAAGTTGTCTATCTCAAGCTGGCATTCACAGCTGGTCGATTTGCAAGCACTGATGATGTCACCTCGGCTGGTGATGAAACGTTTGCACAAAAATTGCCAAGCTGGGCGAACAGGCGAAATAGAAGTATGCTTTCATTTGCTCAGTGAACGTTGTAGATCATGGTGAACAACGTTCGAAAATGCTAATTGTGCATCACACATTCTCTACCAGTTCAAAAACATTTACGGAACGATGTACCCGTAGATAGAATCAATCCATCACTATCCCATTGGATAACTGATCACATTCCAGAGTGATTACCAAAGTAAGGGGTTTTGCTGACAATCAATGATCAGGTGATTCCGAGTTTAACCGGGTCATTTGTGGCAAAACAGAATGTGAAAACAAAATTATGGATTTTTAATACTGTAGTTAAAATATGCTCCTTAAGTGTTGATCGGAGAAGCCATATCACGTGAGCTTGGTGAAATCCTTTCACAGCCTAGACAAATAATTGAAGTGTGGTGCGGTACCTGCCCAACGTAGTATATTTTCTGGTGACCGCAGTCTGTTTGTTGAAAGGAAACAGAAATATTCCATTCATCTGTTGCAGCTTTCTGATAGAATTCACTAGCAACTGAGGTAATTCGTACAAACTTTGGACGTATGATGTTCACAAATATGTAGATTTGTCAGAATATAGTTGACCTTTGTAGCTCCTAAGGGTAGTGAAAGTAATTGTCTGTTTTCTTGAGATAATCAACAGAACACCTGGTCAACAATATTGCATATATTGTCGTTCACTATGAGCGGATAATCAGAGTTATGCAGGGAATTGAATTGATGTGACATTACAAACAACCCGAACAACAGTACAGTAATTTGCACGAGTGAAGTCTTTAACTGGATGTGTAATCTGATGTCCACGTTTTGGCAAATTTAATTTTGGAAACCTGATCCGGTTTGATTGACACTTTGCCTTAGCGCACGCATCGGCAATAGCATATATTTTGCTTTTGTATTAGACACCGTGAGTGAAATTGCTCGTGTCTAATTGCTCATGACTAGTGTGAATTATCAGTGAAGATTGAAGGTTGAAAAATCAACAAACATTTCTTAAGACAAAGCTTCTACATTAATCAGATTGTTCTGTAAGCCACTCGCCATCACGTGATCTGTCTCTCACATCAAATAGACAACTGTGAGTGGGGCGGTAAACCATTGAACGGGTATAGCCTATCTTTGTAATACGCAATGAGTATAATTGTTTCCGTCGTAGTTGAGGACGCAGTGATCAACGAAATAAGATGTGAAAATACCTGCAATGTGTCCTATTCAAAAGCTAAGTTGAATTTGCATTTATTGTTTTCTATAATGTAAAATGCAGCCTTAGATAAATTTTGATCAGGGATTGAAGAAACGATTTAGCGCTTAGACGTTGCATTTGAGATTTTGAGAAACGCATACGACGGAATTGAAATCCCTGAATGAATACGATGTGTAACACCTGCCACATCGTCTAAATGAACAGGCATAGACCACACGTGTGGCGCTTTTATTCTCACATCAGCTTTGTGCTATTGGGTGAGCGACCAAAAAGGTTGTTCAAACTGTAATACTACTGTTGTTTCTAATCAATAGGGCACCTTTAATAGTTCTTTTCACTTCATCCTAACGTTCCGCCTCCATAGACCAATGCACTCCAAAAAATGAACGACAACCCCAGGTTCCGCAAAACGAACATATCGATCATTTTAATTCATTAAACCCTACTAAAATATGCTTCAGATGAATCGGAATCTGGTGAGGATGGAAATAGTGCTGTACCACGTCCAGGCATTTTGTATTTTCCAGTCAAATTGAATAAAGATCTATGGTGATTAGAAACCTATGGGTACGATTTTAATGTGGGCATTATACAATGATAGAGTACCCGAAATTACGAGTAGTTGCGCAATTTTAGGCTGATAATTCAGCTCATCATAAAATCACAACAAAACTAAATGGAATGGAAACAGTGATTTGCTTTTCGCTCGTATAAGCTGAAGTGACACAATCAGTTTGAAGTTTACCTAACAATGTTAAGAAACAATTGTTTTTCCCGTTAAATCGATTTCAACACTTGACTTCGACTATTAAATCAATTATTGCGTCGTAATGGATAACCGAAAACGTAAATGTTTTTGATGAGAACGACCGCTCACTTTTGGGAATTTGGGGCTTGGATAAATAGTGCTACCATATTTATTATCAATATCTGTCTAAAATGAATACTTTACTTTTGTTTTTATACGGGAAGTATGTTTGTGAATATCGGAATCAGATTCACAATATTATGCCAGTGGAAAAGAATGCTGCTGCTCGGGCTTTAAACCTCCATATACTCTCAGGCTTGTTATTTGGCTTTCGAATCAGCTTTGTGCCTCATCCACCTGAACTAATCACCAACCGTGTTCTTTACTCTCGTTTGGATTAATAACTGATTCAAATTGGATCGCGGGAATGCATAAGGAAACTTTCATCAATGCAGCTTTGTGCGAAGAAGAAGAAAGCCACACTGAAATACATGTGCATTATATATCGATCTAAACTCTTTCATTGTCACCTATTGAAGAGTCAAAGACTAAAACTGGAAAAGTTCTCAATTTTTCGATCAAGCTTACGGATTACACGCAACCAGACGACCTCGATTTCGGTTACTCCGTGCCGA
>UZAN01041332.1:15680-57511 GCA_900618425.1 Echinostoma caproni | reverse complement strand
AGGGTGGCGGTCAAAATCGAACGGAGATGGTTTTGTTGAGTGCATGGACATCGATGAATGCGAAGAGAGCCCCTGCAGGAAGACGCAATATTGCCAAAACACCGAAGGATCTTATAGTTGTAACTATTGCTCACCAGAGTGTGATGGCTGTACCGGACCTACAAACACCAACTGCTTGGAATGCGCAACGGGGTTCGCCCTACTCGACGGTCGATGTGAAGATGTAAATGAATGTGAATCGAAAAATCCTCCATGTAACCTTCCCGGAGAAATATGCCGTAATAATAAGGGAGGCTATCGCTGCGATTGCAAATCAGGTTGGAGCAGAGTACAAGGCGTTTGCATGCCAAAAGATGCAGCCGGTAAGTACGGGAAAAAATCCGGAGCTCGTACTTCAGCGAATCAACAGGATTCCAGAATTATTTGGACTGTTTCTTTTACCAAGGAATTTGGAAAATACCTTGCTTCACTTTGTGCATTTGTTATTTTTTGCTGGTTCGCAAAAGGACATCCATTTTTGATACTCTTAGCTAGTTTGTTGTTGGTTGTTTACGTTTACCACCAAAGTGTTAAACTGGATTTAACTTTCAAGAACCAAACCTAACTAAATTCTCTTTTGTCTTCTACCATTTTGTATTTTTCAGATGCTGCTTTGAGTAATGTAATGATGGATACCGAAAATGCCCAGCGAATTGAGTTGTAAAGCTGATTCTTTTGTACATATTCACTTATCCGTACCTTGGGCTATTTTTTAGCTTTAAAACGTCTTTCCTGTTACCGTGTTTGAGAGCATTCGAAAATTTTGACAACGTTACTTCTGTTCTCTCAAACTGGGCCTAAAACGTAGCGGGTAGCGATCCAGGACGATGGGGTTCGTTCCTTCAGTCATCTGTTTAAATAGTTGTGAAGAATAAGTGATAAAGTATATCCCAAGTAAAGTATGTCCCACAATCTTTACTTCGTCAGCGAAGATGTAACATAGTGCTCTTGCAATTTCTGAAGCAGCAGTGGATCTAACACCGATCCTTACGTCACTCTTCTGGCAAACCGAAAGACTGAGGGTGTTTATTTTCTGTCAGATGGGTGTGAAATATAATAATATATAGAAGCCCAGCCCCTAGAGTACCTGCCTGTGAGTTACTGAATCAGAAGCTTCATAAAGATCGAGGTTACATACGATTCTTAAATAGGAATATCACTGGACGTCTCTCAGAACAAAAATCTAAACCCTAAGGTAACGAGAGTATCCCTGTACCAAGTCTGCCTGTGTAAATTAGTCGAAGAGAAATCCTAAAGAGATGTACATTTTCCGAGGTACCAACCATGACCAGGCTAAATTTTTCAGAGTAACTTAACTTCATAATTGTCGGGTGCATAATTCGCAGAACAGAGTTGTAATCTTTGTATGAATCATTATCAGTCTAATATCGGCTATACATTACTGCCTACTTCTCTAGGCTTCGAATAGAACGGCCACTTAGATGGTTGGCTTTAATTTTTTGAGCACCGCTTCGGTGAATATACGGTTTCAGAGGGCTGGCGTCGATGCCCGAGGACGTGGTGTGGTTTCACCTAGCATGTGATATCTGTGACAGAGCCGCATGTGTCCGTCAAAGGCATATTGTCCTGTGCTCCTCAGAGTGGTCCCTTTGGGAGAATTTTATACTTGAACGGAAGGGCCGAATAGAACTAGAGGTCATATTGTATTATATTCTCGAAATTATTCACGGACTCCTCCGTGGGAGTTAGTCGCCTAAAAGTGGATCATTTGCAAAACTAACCGGTGATTCGGCCATTTGATTTTGGTGCTTTTGTACTGTGAGCTGGAACTTTTCGGATGTAGATAATTATATAGTCCTCTGATTGAAATATTGGTGATGCGGCTAGTGAAAGTGCTTCCTATCGGTAATCTGCCATAGTGTTGTAGCAGTTTTTCAGCCCGTGCGTGACAATAGTCATCAATACCGGTGGCTAACTACATGATAATATCATAACGCAGAAGTGTTGTGTTGTGACGCTGTTTTTGAAAGTTAGTGTATTGTTTTGTATTCATTCAGTGTGACTGAAATCATGTAATCAATTACTAAACGAAAGTTCACTGTCACGGGAAGTTACGAAGACGAGAAATCAACATTCGAGTACTTCTAATGAGTTGCAAATTGACCTGATGCGAGAGGTTGATTTCGCCAACGTAAATGCACGGTTTTCATTCAGATTCAGTGGCAGGAAGTCGAAAACTAAACGAACTTTCACGACACTCGTATGGAAAGTTGAGATGTAACAAAATCATCAAAATGATAATGATATTGCAATGCTGTTAGGTTACCTGAACAGAAACAGGTGATTTTCTTTTACGTTTACACCGAGAGCCCTCGACTCGCCGAAGTCCGAACCGTCGGGCAGCGTTACGGTTTGATTGTCGAGGTCCAGTAGATTCGGGTGGATGCTCAGATAGATGTCGCTCTGCTGGTACATTATTTGTGCATACAAAGTGCCAGATACCTTATTGTCCAGGGCTGTTAGGCACTCATGTATTACTTGAAAACATCCACGATCAAGGCGGTTTGATCCAGTCTGCACACCCGTTTTAGGTTTTGGAATCCGTTTTACAGCACCCCTGGATTAGCCTTGTCATTTAGCTAAATAGCCTGGTGATTGCCCTCAATATAGGCTTTTCGCCAGATATCACGAATTATTTGTGATAACTAAGCGCACTGATATATAGCGGGACGGTAATTGCACTAATCGGATGAAACGTTCGTGGAGCGTAACCTACAGAAAGAAGTTGTCATTTGTGGCGAGACAACGTGATTCACCGAGACAAATGAGAATTCTGCGGGTGAGCTTAACTACATAACCCGCATATTTTCAATCTGTGTATTTCGACGCATATGAGCAAAAGGTGTTAATAGAGTGCTATTACAGCCTCACCCGTCCTCGAACTTCTGGCGGCTATCTTGTTCAACGTGGGATATAAGCCATTGCGCGTGAAGTATTTGGGCAGTAAGGTGCAAAAGACGAGTAACTTACTACAAGAAGCTAATTGGAATAGGGTTTTCAATTTTACGGTGACAATTCAACTCAATCTCAGTTTTTACAACCATTAGCCGTGCACTTTCATGCACCGATTTTGGTTGCTGTCTTTCGGTCGCCCATTTGGACAAAAGAGCAGAATGAAGATTGGAATGTTTAGAGCAAATTCAGATGGAAGATAGAGAATTCATATAGACTGTGGGCACAAAAATAATGAACGCCACTGTTTGCGACACTCAGCCATATCACTCAATGCCCCTAATCACCAATATTGAAATAAACTTCTCGGGCACACCATTCAAGGATAGGCGGCGCCAGAGTTTAGAGTGATCGGCTGAATCGAAAACCGCTTTCAGATGTAGGAAGATAGAAATGGTAGGTTTACAAAAGGAGTGTCTGTGTTCTGGAGTTTGAAGAAGAGTAAAGATATGGTCGATAAAACCTCGACCAGGTCTAAAATTAGCTTGGTTCTCACGCATGCACTCTCCACCTGCAGCAAGAAGTCGATGGGGTCTAATACCAGCGAGAAGTTTATAGACAATTTGGTTTTCACGAGAGGATCTATCGCCTTTCTTTTAAATCGGTTTGACCCCTGATTCACACCATTCAGTTGGAATCTTTTTACCTCTCCCACACTGAGCCCAGGAGTTTCTTTAACTCTGAAATCAAGACTGAACCTCCATTCTTAAAAATCGATGGGGACAGCCCGTTGGAGCCGGAAGCCTTGTACCTTTTGAGTTAATTTAATTCTCGGGCAACCTCTAGTTCAGATGGACGACTGATGTCAACTGGCAGAATTCGCACAGTTGGACCGGGTGGGGGAGGTCTTGTGTCGACGGGGGCCAGCTGCACTGTACCTTTAAATGTTCTGTTAAAGACGGTGTTGCTGAACGTGAATTAGTGTGCCATCGGATTCCCTAATTACCTCACTTACGCCTACTTTCCTTGGACCTGTACTCCTAATGAAACGAAAAAGATTTCGACTATTACCGATAGCCGCAGCATTCTCCATCCTTCTTACACTTCCCTGCCCACCACTTCTCGCGGTTATTCCTCCGACTCTTGATAAGCCTGCGTTTAAGGAATTTGTGCGCTTCGTCGTATTTTAAATGGAATGGCTTTGGAAGCGTCCAGCAAAGCAACAGGTCGGGGTAATCCATCGTTCTTGATTTGATCATGCACCAGAATCCTCCGTTGTTTTGATTGACATTTGGACGACTTCCTTGATTGCCGTCTGGAGTTCATTCAGTCCTCCGGCTGATGGTTGAGCTGAGAGGAGATATGAAAATTCCGCTTCGAAGACCGATTTAGAACCGTGACTGACACTATTGTGGGCATACGTTTTCGGTGGCTTTTCTGCGGTTGTTTAGTAGGCATAGGGAAAATCTCGCTCGTAGCAGAGCATGGCCCGTGTCCACAGGTTTTGACCAGTAGGAGCGGCAGTCTTCAATCGATCCTCACCAGCGGTGGCTGATGGCAATATGGTGGATTTGAGTCCAGCGCTGTGAAGCGGTCGGCGGCCTGCATGTAAGACGGTGTCGTTTCTTGTGCAAGAAGTTGGTGCCTGACAGAAACAGTCCGTGGTCAGCGCAAAGTTAGAGCAGGTGTTTTCCGTTGTTTGTTCGGTTAGATGAGATTGCACGTGAACCACCAAGTAGCCTTTCTGATTTGTCTAGGAATCCCACTTGAGCATTGAAATCTTCAGCTGCTACTACGATGTCCGTTGACCGAGCAATTTGGAGCAGTTGAGAGAGGTCCTTGTAGAATTCATCCTTCATTTCTGGCGAAATGCAGTCAGTCGGTGCGTCGGGATACGACGAATAAGCATCGACGCTTCGTTCTGTGGCTGTTGATCCGTACTGAACCATCCAGACATACAGCGCAAAGTCTGGTACCAACAGGGATCCAGTCGAGAACTAAACAATCGGCCTTGGCACTCAGCGCAATCCCAACACCCGAAAGACAGCGAGCTTCGGATGCCAAATTGCCTGCCACATGGGAAGTGAAGCGTGAGGATGAGGTTGGATCCGGAGAACGCAGGGAGATGATTGAGATAGGGTTTTGTATAAGTGTTTCGGAGATACAGCATACATCTAAGTGGAAGGTTTCAAGGGTTCTGGCTAAGGCAGGTTGTTGACGGATCTTGTAGTGTCGGACATTAAATGCCACTAAATGAAAGGGAGATTTTAGTTTCAAAAATCCGATAGCTTCTGAGTGGTTGACCCTATTAGTTGAACGCTGTGTGATATCCCATGGGTGGCGCAAACCGGATGCATCTAAGATTTGGGAGTGAGAGGAGGAAATGGACAGATGAGAAAGATGGTTTTCCGACTAGGTGCCTAAGACTTTGGGGCACGGGCATACTTCGCGGTAGCCCACGCCGACGAAGCAGTTTTTCTTTGGGAACCTTAACCGAAGCCTTGGACTCAAAAGTCTGACCCACAAGGCCGAGGGGCGTAGATCCAATGCGGGAGTGTGACCGAACCAGCCATTTGGGAGCTTCTTGAGACCTATCACACAAGGCCTCTGGATTTCGGTTAGGTATATTGTTTGCTGGTGCGGCGGTTAACGGTCCACTTTTCGGGATCGGCACTTAGCCTAATGAACCCAATGAAACAAGCGGAGCGTGGACGGGATAGCACTTTACTGGTTTGCGGTTGCCTAACTTTGGTGGGCGGGAGCTACCCAGTGAAGTGTGAATACTTCTCTTACCGTTAGGAGGAAGACCAAGGTACTCGGCTCCTACGTCCATCTAGCAGGCGTGTTTTGACCGTTAAACTATCTCTCGTGTTTTTTTTCGCTTGAGTGACCTCTCCAGAGGCGGAAATGGATAGTCAAAGGAAGCCAGGAGGTGCCCAAGCAGCTGGCTTTGTGAGGCAGCCTTGTCTGGCCTCTACCCATTGATCTTCCAGGCAGGATTGGATCTGTGGCTGTCAGGAGCCATCCTGTGTAGCTCGCAAGTTCATGGAGGCACGCAAGCTATCACACCACGTCAAGATGCAGTCTCGACCTGATGGACGATTCCAACTATATTTTGGTGTAATCACTAGGTCGACCATCTTCAGAGACGCTTTGGACGCACTAACTGCCAGGCATCAGAAGAAAGTGTTAATTGTATATTTAATTTTTTGTCTGTCTGTACTAATACTTGCATCAAGATATTACAATGCATTGCAGTGTATACGTGCCAACTAGCTTTTCATCAGTGATTAATTTGATTAGGCGGAAGTTTGATATTTTAGCCACTGTAGGCCTACTCTGTCACGGTATCCAACGCTAAGTTTAAGGTTTTGGAGTAGTGTAAACGATGCTAGTGACCGGAATGTAAACTATACGGGACAGATATTGCACTATCGAATGAGGATTCATGTAGGTTCAAACCTTTACTCTGTGCTTTGAATGCTGATGTAATGTCCGCATACATTCAGTATATTCATTCCGAAATGCTATTTCAAGACTGGGTTGAGCTTGCTCCCAGTCTCACTGTAATTCGGGAAGAAATAGAGCTAGTTGATTAGCTTTTCTAATTAGATAGCAACATCTTCCTTGATGTAGGAATCACAGGTCGGGTGTTAACACACAATTCGAAGTCTCAGTTTACGTTCCCCGACCTAGATTGCATCTTGCACTTTTGTGACGTCCGGATATCTAAAAACAGTCGATTATATGGCGCAACAGTCGGATGGTGCGTCTATGTGGGTCAGAAACCTGATAATTGCTGGAAGAGAAACGAACACAGACGATCTATGTTTAAGCACCACGTTTCACGAGCCTGATGAAGCAATAGAATAAATAGTGCGAAAAGGTTTTGGTAATTGCGCATTAACATAAATACTTGACCTCCATAGATAGCCGTAGGTGAAACATGTATTACGCATGCCATCGATTAGGCTACTCATGCATTTGGTTTTTGCTTAGACAGCTGGTGATTCGAAGCAGGCCAATCATGGTCAAATTACGATCTGTTGTTTGAAAACCTTGACCAGAGCTGATAGTCATGCAAATCGCGTTAGGCTTTATGTTGCGCAGCTCTGGACCGGATCAACTAACGTTGGGGACTAGATGATAAGACTGACTCGTGGGAAATTCCTATGTCATTGAGGGCGCAGGCTAAATATCGTAAACTGTGGCGACTGTCTGTTCACTTCCCAACCACCTATAAAGCAAAAAACACTTTAAGGTACACCGGAACACCGCTACTGAATCATCTACAGCAAGTAAATACAGTAGACTCCCACATTTTTGATGCAAAGAGAAACTACGCAGCAATTTTCTTCGTTCACTTATCTACTCAAAACGGATTCCATGCTTATTGCTGAAAGCCTAATTCTAAGCCGAGCCTCAGGGAGGTATGAACTGTCTCATTAAATTTTTTAAATCTTTTCTTGTGTCGCATTCCGCCCAAGTTCATTTCAAAAAGATTTCGTTTCAATTACGCCCCACTCTCGATTGTGGAATTTGAGAAAAATGAAATGTTAATCAAAATTATACGTAAATAAGACGATCAATTAAGAAATATAAATCAAAGGAAATACATCAATTTAAATGTTAATACTCAAATTTATTTGATGGTTTTACGCAGACTACCGTGAATTTTGACTTTTTATACTGGGTGTTTTAACGCAGTTTAGTCATCACTTTAAATGATCTGTTTGCCGCCCATGGTATGACGGTGTTCTATTCCTCTCTATTCACTTACGTAATCTCTTTCCGGATTAGCTTTGCCAATTTCATTTCACTGTGCAACTGGCACTGGGAATTTTCCGTTTATTTTGATTCGCATTCTGTTTCGTTATCGGGGCATGGCCTCTGTTTGGCGCCAGATGGTTTTTGGGACAGTTCGACCTATCTAATGACTGGATTAATCGAAGAATTTCTACCTGAAGCTGCTCAATCAAGCTTGATCAGTGATTTTTCCGAAAAAAAGAATCTCCACGGGGTAACAGGAGTTAAAACGGCCAGCTGATTACAATTGTCCGAATCTCCGAAAAGAGCCTTTATAAGTTATCAAGGAGGGAGAGAGGAGGAGCGCCGTCACACCATGCACTAGAGATGTCAGCCCAGTTAGTTGGAACATGCTTTCAAAAGAATTTTCTGGCTCTAGGAATAGATGAAGACTATTTTTAGTTCATTAAAGGTTGAGCTGCTTTCATTTAGATTATATCTCCTACACAATGTTGGGGTTACCTGGCCACTGATTAGCTAGAAACCACCAGAAAAAAACACTGCGGTTGAAAAAACACCAGTGAAGAACTTAGATGTATAAAGTTGTTATTAAAAAAACGCTCTAGTTTTAAAAATAGGCGCTTTTATTCTTTAAAAGGTAACAAATGTTTGCTCAATGAAATACATCTGTTATTTTTTTTAAAATTTTTTGATTGCACACCAGTGTGTGATGAACAGCAGACGGGGAAAGCCTCATAGTCACGAAGACCCGCTGTTCAGTGATGGTAACCGGTAACCTGAGCTCCGAGACTTGGAGTGGCAAACCACATAAGGCCCCGATAGGTCAAGCGTGGTATAGAACCGGGAGACAGCAAAGCTGTCTACCACCAAAACTGGGTGGCGGTGACGGGGCTCGAACAGGGTCCAAAGCACGCCTGTGACAGCGACTAAATCACTGCACCACCACCACCTGTTAATCACAATACATCGCTAAAAATAAGAACCTTAGTCCAGTACAAAATTCACGCACAATTCCGACCGCGTTCATTATGGTAAAAGTTTTAAAGATGCACTATCTGATTTTCTTACTCAGTAAGCATACTTTTGTAGCAATAAAATTTACTCACATTTCAGTTTACTTCCAATCAAATACCAAGCTCGAAACGAATGCAAAAGATCAGCAAGTTATTTGTTTGGATATAGGTACTTGGAAAGCCAGGATATTGAAAGCATTGGGCAAGTCGGGATATACGGTTTTCAGGTGGGTAAAACGATCAAAAGAAAACGTCACATATCACCCTTTCACTGGAATTTATAGGCGTTTTGGGACAAGCGGGGTGCTATTTAGAAGGGTATTTCAATAGCTGCGGAGAAATCTTTTTATTAAACCCTCACCCATAAGACGGGGATCTGCTTTCCTCGGTTTGGAACTTCAACTTCGAGGAATGTAGAAGGGCAATGGCCTGAATATACGATGATCGGGAAAGATTCTTCAGATGACAGAAAACTATCTTATGGAAAGGTGGTCGTTGTCACTGATGTGGAACACAACGGAGTAAGGGTAGGGGGAGAGATGAACTAAGGTTTCAGCTATGAATGATTGGTGAGAGTGTGGAGGTCCTTGAGGACTATTGCGCAAATGTAATAGATCTGGGTACTGTTCAGGAATATCAGGTCATGTGCTTGCACCTAGTTGTTTATATCCACATGTCTATAGGTCTAGCATTTGAGTAACAGTATGTGCCGTGCAAAAATGTCTGTTAGACGGGGTTAATGTTCAGCAGAAAATGAAGGATGGCACGAAGAAAATCAACAAATGCTTTTAAACCACCAAGTTTCTTACGAAGCACATCTGCTACTTTCACCTTGTTAACCAAAACAGGAGCTAAAATGGTACTGGAGACCCATGGTAAACCTGGGAGCAAATACGTTTACAATAGGATCCTGTTGATAGATGCTTTTAACGTGTGGTGTCAGTGAGAATCTTGTTTGCTAACTTTTCACTCACCTTGATGTGATGATAGTGTCAACGGGGATGAGAGAGACTCGGCTTATGACGCTCAGTCCGCAAGGTAGCNGCGTCTGGAAGTTTCTCTTGGGCAAACTGGGGAATTAAAGAAGTGGCGTTCGAGTGAATGGGTAGGACACGCTTGTATATAAACAAAATGACGGTTTGTTTATCTCTGAATATAACAGTTTATTAGCCGAATGTTTGCACGATACTTGCATAGGTACTTACCGTGACACCCAACTAGTTTACCGATGAAACTCTTGAAGTTGGAATCGAGTTGATCACTCACGACTCATCAGGGTGGTGGGATCCTGAATGAGTGAAAATGCATTATAACAATCAGATACGTTGAGATAGAGGTTAAGATGAAACTAATAGCCACGAATATAGTAAAAATTACGACAAAAGAAAGGAGGTCGATTTACAGTGTAGTGAAAGGTAATGGAACGAAAGAAATATGAATGAATCGGAAGGACAGAGTCTCGGGAACGACGAGGTCCACAAATGTAAGGCATAGAAATAACACCGAAGGTAATGTTCCAATCAGACGGAAACGAATGGCGGTGGTTACAGCCTGGCCTGCCATCTGCAACTGACTATAAAGGCTACCCTGGGATAGTTTAACCACAGAGCTATCGATCGACGGATAGTTCTCAGTGATCGCGCCAACCCAACAGGAACTGCACAAAGATGAATAGAAGTGTCACTCGTGAATGTCTGTCCCGAACTATTGGAGGTGATCCAGTAACATGGATTTTGCACCATTGTGTTGTGCAGTCGAGAATTAGTTGTATATAATCGCACATGCTCGTGACTTACGTTTGAATTTGAGCAATACACGTCTGTCCTACGACCGTTCTTCTGTATCGTAGGAATACTAGATAATGTGCGTAGTTAGGGAGTTTAAAGGGAGTGCGAATCGTCAAATCATCGAGGCATGTGGCAAAATGATAAGAAGAGGAAACGGCATCCGGAAGAGTACCAAGTTTATTGAATCAGGGTTTTAAAAGTTTTTAGCAACCTTGGTACTTTGAGTTTCTTTTGATTTTACTTTGGTTGAATATATATATATATTCAGGAAGGGAGAACCTACCAATCAGCGGGCTGTTATGCGTAGAAATGGGGAAAACTAGACGGTAGTGGTGGGATTCGAAAACACGCCCTCAAGGACGGTAAGTTGGTGACCTTACCTTCTTGACCGCCGCCTCCCATCAGTTAGAAAAGTACTCTTTCAGTCATATATACAAGGATGGGGAAGTAGATTTCCGGGGCTAGAATCTCAAGCAGAGGATAAGTAGCAAGCCGACCCCAGAGCACAGGTTCAGCATTCACATAGAAAACAGAAACAACCTCATTCAAGATACATCTGTCCGGCTTGCATGCGATCGAGATTGGTCTTTGGGGACTTCAATGGAAGTTCATAAGCGACTAAAGATGGCTTGCTCCGTTTGCCTTAGTCCGGAGTGCCTCACAGTGATGAACCGACAACGCTCAGAAACCACGTTGATGCAAAGGTTCTTTGAAATCAGAACAACAGATACGAGCTTCCATGAAATGGGGATTGCTTCAGTTATGAAAGAGACGCATATGAGTGTTTTAATTGGTCACGTGAGCGTCTTGGCTCTACAGCGTAGAAGGGGGCATCGAAGGCTCGTATAGAATGTTAGTTTAGTGGTTTTGAGAAGCTTGAAAACTTCTTCAGGGGTAAACTGTTCAATTTTGAATGGATAGTAAGATTTGTAAGGCGGCAGGTTATCGCTGAGAATCGGGGTTAGCACTTCTAGGTGGTGCACGTTGCCCACATAAAAGTTTGTTCATCAAAGAATTTTGCTGATGGGAAATTCATGGAGTTGGTGGGCGAAATTTGTGTTTAAGCGCTTGATTTCATGTTAACAACGACGGATTTGAGCTTGAATGAGGCCTGGCTATACTTTTACGGGCATTTTCGTTTTATCTTCTCAGAGATTCAAGCAATGGACGAACAAGCCCAGAATTATCATAAAATTGCCACAAATGGGTGGCGTTAGTCCAAAACAGTTTCTCGAGTTAATGGTATTGAAGGGGAGCCAAAAAGCGCTAATGCAGAAAGATCTTTTAAGACTATCCATATTGCCATGATTTAGGCTTCTGGATACGATCTTCAGCTGTTTACTGCTTGCTAAAGAAGTGTTCTGATTGCCAATAGGTTTTTAGTTTTGACTGAAATGATGGGGTGATTGCTAGTGGATACAGGAGCTTTTATCTGAAAAAGAAAAGGATTAGGGTGTTGGTGGCGTCCAAAATAGTATGAGCTCTGGTTGGGACCGGGTAGAGTTTGTGTAAGTAGGAGAAAGGTAGGTTCATTGTTAAAATCTACAATAATAATGCCTCAACATTCACAAAAAGGGGTAAAATATATCAGAGAACAAACTGAGGTTCCTCTCTGTGTAGAATGGAGCAAAAGATGTAAGGACGTATCAAAGTTGGTTTTGGGTGATAAGTGGCAATCAGACGGAGCGTGTATGGTGGGCTCGATCGGCGTTTGTTAACTCCAGATACCTTTGTAGTCACCCTGGTTGTCTGCTAGGGGTTGAGTGTATGTTGCAGCTTTCCGGTCGCTTCTTCTGGTGAAGCAACCGGGCAGGCAACGCTGAGGTCATACAAAGAGTAATGGGCACTCACGGTTAACCGCTCACGGAGGTACTTCAGAGGCTGCAGTGACTAGGGTTTACTTTACGAATATCACCGGGTAGGTTTTCTAGAGGTGCAATGCTTGAGAGAAGCTTCAACCACAGTGAGAACAAGACAGTATGAAAGCATGAAAACCCTTGCTGTGGCTGTCGGCCGCATAGGTCACATTAGACCTCTTGGTTTGGACTACGTGACCCATGTAATCAATAGTTGAAGACAGAGTGCTGTGTGTGTGTTTGTGTGGCGTGTGCATTTCTATGCAGGCCTAGTTCATGTGCATTTGGAGTTTTACTCCCATTTTCTCCATCATCGACCGAAAAAACGGCCAACAGACGCTCCAATACAAGAGAAATTCTCTCACAACAGTACCCTTAGTCTTGGTTTGAATCTTGGATTTTTTAATGGTAGTGCCTTACGTGAAAGAGTGAGGCAATTTAGAAATTATACTATAGAAGGCGAACATATTTTTTTCAGCGATAGCATTTTCAAACCTATGTGGATGGTGGAAAACAGAATACATGGGCTAGAGGTAGAAGAAATTTACGTAGAGTGACTGGTACTGAATATGGGTTGCATGGGAGACTGTCTTCAAGTAAGGTCTTCGTGATTTCATGAAGGGAATTGGCAACCTGATCATGTGACCTTGTGTGGCGAATCACGAGTTTTCAACGGAGAAGTCGCGGTACTGATCTAGGTGCTGATAAGATCCGCTGTTATTCGTGTAATGGGTTCGGCGTTGATTCAGCATAAGATATTAGCAGTATTTTTTAATATTGCATCCCGCGACAAAAGAATTACACACTCCGTAGACTTTTGGATTATCTCCGCTTCTACCTATACGACCATCATCATTTTTTGAAATCTAGACGGCAATCAAATGAAAAGCCGAAATAGGAAATTTCATCAAATTATCTTTAATTTTAACGAACATATGTTTTCACGGAGGCAAAAGTATTCGGCCTCCAGGGAACTTCATCAACTGAAACTCCTTTTCTTGTGTCCTATCTATTTTGGACTGGTTTATATGTGGTTCCGCTTCGAAAATTGTGACTGTGATTGGGACCCATCACACGGTTTGGCTGTCCTAGGTGTGCTGACGTTGATCTCACAAAAGGCGTCAATTATAGATTTCTCGTTATCAGTAAGCCCCTTTCATTGTGCCCTGGATGCCAATGCCTGGTAGTGACCGGCCTGTACCTATTCGTTCTTTCAAAGTCATTGGGAGTGATGTGAGCATCGCCGTAGCATACACCAGTCGGGCAATCGCTGGCTCAACGCGGTTGCCTGTTGCCGGATCGAGGTACAAACCCGAGGTGTGTGAAGTCCTTGGAAAGGGGGAGGGGTGAACTATCTTTGTCTCGGTAAAAACTCAGTTTTTACAACACGTACGTTAAAATTGAACATAATTTAACGAAATATCCTATTTCGATCTTTAATTCGGTTATCATCTGGATCCCCAAAAATGGTGATGATCGTGTGTGTTCAGAAGCGGAGATTATACACAAATCCAGGGCTACAATACGTTTGTCGCGGGGTGTACTGGCAATTAACGTTTAGGTTGTAGTGTGGTTGATTTTGGGGCAGTATGAAAGGAGAGGACAGAAAATAATTTCCGTCGAGGAAAACTACCGGCCTAAAAAGGGTTGCACCGTTCATTGAAAAAAACCCGCCTAATATCGTCCTTGGTAATATACTTCTACTTCTACTCCTTAGAAGCTCATTCCGTGGTAGAACAAAAATCTCAAGCGTATTTAGAACAGATCAGGAGTTCGGCAAGTGAATAGATTAAGAAAACCTAAAAATACCTTGAGCACTCGATGTTCGATGCCCCTCCACGTTGTTTTGGCCTGTATAGAAACTCAAATAAAACCAACGGCAAACTGACCAAGCTCCCCGTCACCATGTGCTGCTTTAAATAAGGCATACACACATCGCACATTCAAACTCTCTGCATCTGTGTGTAGGTCAGGTCGAGTCATTAGTGAAAACATTGCAGTTTACGCTCGCGGTTTCGGCGAAAAATCATTGTGAGAACAATGCCAACCTTTTAATGGCAACTACAATATTGACAACAAACAAAAGATATTAAAAAACCCTCAATATTCGCTCGTGAGTTTGCTGGAACGAGACTTGGGGGAAAGTTCTGGAAATTCTATATTTATGATTGTTTGAATCAGATTATTTTGAACTTCCGTTTCATCAAGATCTTTTGGTCTTGGAACGTGCAATAGCTTCGTGCCGGTTGTTGGTCGGAACGGGTCACACAGTTTGATATCCCCCAGTTACAATGCCCAAGTTATGTGAACACTTATTTCTAGGTCAGCTGTCTTGAACTACGCAAACATTCAGTCTCCTTTAATAAGATTTATCAACAAACTTCTGTGCAATGGGTATGCGCGGCACTTTGTGAACAGTGGTGCATTCCAGATGTTTTGCCAAAACATTTGAACCTAACTTTGCCTTCTTGTTAGCAATTCAGATTTCTCGATCGATAAGAAAACCTGATGCACTGGAAAGACTACAATTGATTAGACATGAAATTTGCTTTCAGTTGAATGCAAAACTGTTTTGATGGTTTCATAGAGAAAGAGTAACTTTTTTATTCAATACTGTTTTTTGTAAAACGCAGAGTACCAAACGCATAATAAATGTTTTTTTGTAAACTATTCTCATGCACTTATCTCACTACTGAAGGCCTGAGATCAGTCAATGTTTAATTACAACTAAGGTATGCAATCGCACAGGTCTAAAATGCTAATGAAATCTCGGTATGATGGGAGAAAAATGAATTAAATCCTTCCGAAATACGAGGGCTTACCGACTCGCTATATCATTTCGCTCTTGGTATACTGTTGGTGTAAAGTACGTTCACCAAACTGTGACCAATTGTTTACGCGATAAAATCGATCAGTTTGTTTTTGGCTCAATTCAAATAACAACAATTCTTTCGCAATTTTAATATGAAATATCGAGTGCTCGTCAGTCTCATAGATTGCAAACTTTGTACCCCCCATCCCTCGATGAAATCTTCAGTGGGTTGTCTGACTCGGGCCGAGTGGCGTACCATTCTGTGGAGTTTTCTGATTGGCTGTTTTCGGTGTGCATTGTTCCGTACACAAGGTACGGCGTCTCAGCCTGTTTGTTCCCAATCGGTGAAGATGGCTTTATCTATCACCCTGTGTTGAAGTGGTTCTGTGACCCTGTTTGATTGAAGTTGATTGGTCCTTGTTTATTTCCTGGTAGCGGTGAGCTAACCAATGTATTCATCTATTGATCGGCGTGATTTTCGGCAGATTAACCAACTGCAACAAACGGCATTAATTGTTTGGTGTAGAATTGGTTGACAAATTCTACGTTTTCAAAGCTGAAATGTGTTTCCTTAGTCTCTGTGAAATTAGCCTTGTTTTCCTGACAGAATCTTCACCCCTTGTACTTCATTTTTGGGTTTCAACAAGTTTAGCGCCGAATTAATTTTAGGGAATAATGATAGAAACATTTGTGATGACCGACTAAGAGCACTGGAAAGTAGTTTCACCCTATTTGGGACTTGTCAGCAGTGCGTACGTTTTGTATCCCTGTCAGGACTCGAACCGCGAACCTTCGGGTCGGGCCTTCAAACCCTTATCCCTGAGCTGCACAATTGATGGTCATCACCTTGTACGAATGACTCAATCAATTTTTAGAGTATCAAGCTTGGATTAGCCCAGTTGATTGTTCAGAGGCACAAGCACTCTTGATGGTCTTGGGTGAGGGTTTCACTCCTTGGAAGATGGGTCATCACAAACATTTCCATCGCATTTGAATGCATTTACCTCGTGGGGAATTGACGATCTCCCAAGGAGCGGTTGCTGAATATACACCTCTCGAGGTGTATAAAGCCATTCCTTGGCTTGACTTGACCCAAGACCACCAGCAGTACCCGTTTTCCGCGATCCACCTTTGCCATTGATGAGTAATCTTGATCGATAAAGTGCTGAACCTGTCGATAACAATGGAGCAGAATTTGCCGTACCCTGTTTGATATCCGTGAAGTTTCTGCAATTGTTATCGTGTGTTTCATCTGTGTGAATTTAACCAAGGTATATTTTTTCTGTCCCAGTATATGTGTGAGACCAGCCATTGCCTAATTTTTATCACATCTTTTACCGCACTGAAATCCGACTATTGACGGTATTAATTCAACTCCAAGTGATTTGTTTACTCCTTCCAGCAGCACCCGAATTTCAAGTGAGGCGTAACTTTACCAATTGAGTGAATAGATTAAGTCTGCACACAACTTCGATCAAACAAGAGGGGTTTGGTTTACGTGAATGCTGGGATTTGAATCAAACATCTTGGAGCGAAATACGGCCTGAAAAATGTGTATCACAAGAACGCTGTAAGAGCAACGAAGAGCGAAAATACATATCAAAAGATACATGTTTTTCTAACTGAATTTTGTGAGTTAGATAGCTGGGTTCTGTTATGGTTTTGGACCATATACTAACTTTATTTCGTAGTAAAATCAAGACCGCCCCACCCCCCGAATTCAGAAACTTTAACAAGAAATTTCTCCCGCAAGGAAGGCAAGCAGAGGAGTCTCTAAGTATATGCAGTCCACACGATGAATCCAAGCTAACAGTAAATAGTTAAGATGGACAGCAACAAGAAGAACGCTCCGTATATCCTTTCGATCCCACGTGAAATATGGAGTTATCTCTGAGAAAAAAAACCACAGGGATTCATTACTACTGGATATTTTCGAGCGATATAACAGACGGCTATTATGATTTTTTTGTAATTGCATAACAGTATCCGTTATTTGGATTGAACAACTCCACATATTGTCAGCTAAAAACACACCATATTGAAGAAACGAGATAGGCAGTCAGTCTATTACAAAGGACGTATTGCATAAGCGCTTATAAACTGAGGAAGATCGCACTCTGACCAATCCGTTGTGATACTTAACATTAGGCCGAGAGTACCATTTAATATCACCTTGTGGTCTTACATTCTCCAAATGACAGCCGAGTTAGACATTTACCAAAGAAAAAAAAGGAAGAAAGGTAATACCTGAAGCTGCAAGAACAAGTCAAGCCTGGTATGATTTGAACCAGAATAGGCACTCCATCATACTAGAAGTATAGTGCAGTATGCATTTTTAGCTGTGTAGTGGTATAGCTTCCATATAACCGTTTTTTCAAAAGAACAGACATTTGAACATTTTATGTTAATCGGAGTATATCCAGTCCAATTACCCATTTAATAAAGAATTTGTGTTGTTTCTTTTGATAGGCGACAAATTCATGAAACTTTTTTAAAGCTTCCAACGCAATGTGATGGTGTCCTGATGTGCAACCGATTACTCGGTAAAACGTCAAACCATGGCTTGGTCGTCACAGTAGGTGTGGACATTGCGATTGTGCTAACTTAGACTAACTCTTTGTCGACATCTGAAGGACCATTCAAATATGGTTGTTTGTCTTAAAATATCTTGTTTGAATCACATTACCTTATATTTTTCGGAGCAGATTTCACTGACGTGAATAGCGTCTGTAGTCGATCAATGGGTTACGTGCAAAACAGTGTGCAAGTGCGTAACGAAGGTGGTCTTCCTAACCTGGCTACTGAGAATTATCAAAGTAGTCGGTTGATAAATGCGGTTAATAAAAGTCCGTTCAACCGTTTCTCGAGTTGTACGTCGTGGATAAATTCGTCTGTTGCATAAGTAAACCAGAATTATAGCTTTAAAAACGCAGTAAATGTTAGTTCTCCTACTTTGATTGCATCTAAGTAGTTACCAAATCCCGAACCAGCCACCCAACCCAGCGTGATCATGGAACAAAGGTTTGTTGTGTTATGCTTCATTCACGGGGGGAGTGACAATTTCCAGATGAAAACAGCACATTCACAACGACAAATTGACAGTGTACAAGTGCCCATGTATATCCGGATAGTGATGACGGAAACAAAAGAAATTTGTTGTATCAAATTATTCCCAAGTAGGTGGGGGTAGACACACTTGAGATGTCGTATAATTTGTGAAAATTTCTCGTGTTCTGCTGAAAATAATGGTATAAGCGATAAATTCGGTTCTTTGTCAATCGACTTATGGTTATTAAGCCTGAGCTGTTCCCAGTTTGCAAATGCCTGCAAAACGCATATTTTTATAAGGAACAGGGACTAGTTATATAGTATTTCCATTGAGTTTTTCAGTTAGCAGTTACTTAACAACAACAACAACAACGGATAGTTATATACAAGTATTATACTACTTCACCATATCTATATGCTTATATATTTATGTATAGATAGAGAGAGAAATTTGGCTGTGAGGTTTATTCCTCATGAATCTATCTATCTGTCAAATCGCCGTGAGTTATGAAAAATACTTTCAAGAATACGCACTTAAGTTTTGTAACCCATTACTATTCTTTTTAGCGAGTTGTCTAGGCCCTATTTTGCATTTTCACTCAGGAGGATCTGCATAAAATAAAACAAGATAAACCAAAGCCATGATTTGAAACAGTTATTGCACTTTATTTTGACTGCTCATAAATAGTTCCATATATACATTTATCTGAGCATATATTACAAATGAACTATCCGACTTCTGTCATCGTTCATCAAGCAGTCGGTTGGAAACGTTCTGCGAACATGTAAAACGCAGGCCGAGGACTGCGTCGCTCATCGAGGTCAAATAGCAACAGGTGATACACGTTTGCCATAACTCGTACAGGTATCGATGCTAACGCAACTAACGTTTGGTCCCATTCTGCCCAACGTCGTCCACATAAGGGGTGCCTGTTTTTGTGTCCAGTCTGACAACTGTAGTTCTGTACGAACTGCCACGTGTTAGCGCTGATCAAAGGTCAGATTCGGCCGAAGAGGCTTGATATCAAAAGGTGGTGGGCATTTGATTGCCACTCGTTTTCGCTGTGAGTTTGGTTTCTCATGAGCAATTTGGACAAAGGAAGAAAACCGTAATCAGTGCATATTAGAGCGTCGTATTTGCTTTATCCAGTTGCCAGGACTGGACGAAGATAAACATCACCAACATCTGTGTTCAACACAACAACCTCATTTTCAACAGGGTGTGAATGTGGAGTAGTTAGTATCATCTAATCCACCTATCAAACGTTGAATCATACTATTGGTTCATCATTGGACGTGTTCTGTTCACACAAATTTACTCGGTGTTGCAAATGAGGCTATTGTAAGGAAAATATACTTCCTGGGTACAAGCATATGAATGAACTGAAAATAGAGTACCGGATACGCATACCCGCCGAGTGATAAGAAGCGTGAAACCGGTCGTGTGCTTCCAGCGGTTTTTGTTGGGTCGTTCGTATACTACTTACTGTAAAATATGTATATCTATCTATAAGTAACCGGAAAGATACAGAGCCAAAAACATTCATGGGTTGTAGCGAGCGATGAATAGTTAATTGAGTTCAGGTGGAGGTTCGCATAGCAATTTCTGTTTTTATGTTTATAATACGAATTTTTTGTGATTAAAAGCATATTGGGTAAATCCAGCAGTCATAAGGATTTGCTGTTCTCTCTTGGAAACCAGCAACCGAAGCCCCTGAGACTGGGATTGGCAAACTACACAATACCCCGCTATGTGAGACGTAGTTTTGATCCGGACGACACCAAATTTGGGTGACCATGGTGGTGTTCGAACCTCCAAACTGAGAGCTTGAAACACGCCGATGCAATTTGGAATTTTTGCCCCTGTTTGGATTTATTATTGATACTGTACTCATCTGACATTGTATGGTGATCCTGGCCTACGAGATGTCGCATACCATTGAGTGACATGGTGCAGTTTTTAGACAACTGTGAGGAATCAAGCTTCTCGGATGAAGTCAGCAAAACGCGTACGTGTCACGGCTTCTAGACTGGAAACCATAAGCTGATTGTAGCAACCAATCAGAAACCGTGCCGCCCAGACAGAAGATGTACAACGCCATAAATACTAGCACGTGATTGGCAGAGGCTTGGATGACCAATTAACTTGTTGTCTACATATCATTTCAACTCCATGATTTCCTTCAATAAAGGAACTGCTTTTCCTGTGACCTTTTCCTCGCATCTCAGTTACATGAGATATTGTCGTGCTAGTACCGGTGTGATCCAGTGCTTACGTGGCGTCCATGATCTCTGATACACGATTCATATTTCGTGATCAGTGCTTAATACAACTATTACGCATTG
The DNA here is from genome assembly GCA_900618425.1 of Echinostoma caproni. NCBI lineage: Eukaryota > Metazoa > Platyhelminthes > Trematoda > Plagiorchiida > Echinostomatidae > Echinostoma > Echinostoma caproni. Next base: position 36,930 of record UZAN01041332.1, on the reverse strand, counting down.
CTTCACACCATGCCGGTATAGCAACCATCGTTGCCGCTGAACTGACGTTAAAAATAAAGCAATTCATTCATATGGAGTTTCATCCAATGTTCTGAGCTTATGCGCGATAACTGTTTGCCCTTTATTAGATTGCCCTTTGGGTTGCTGCTACAGGCGTGGTAGGCATGGTTAGCCGCATTCGTCGTCTGCATTGAGGAGGTATTATTAACGCTCACCGGTGCCGATGTCCAGTGTGCCGTCAAAACATTTGCGAAGAAATGCTTATAGGGTTTGTGCGTATATGTGGTGATCCAGACATACATGACCGCATTCCAAGAACGACCAGGTGCAACTTCATGTCATCCAATCAAAGTTCGGGAAGCCAGACCAATGGTATACCGGGCGAACATTACATCAGAGCTAGTACGTGCGATGCGTCTGCGCAAACGGTTACGTGAACGGACGATAGTCCTCAAACCAATGATATGGCCTATTGCTTTCTATAAAACATGCTGTATTCCTATGAATAAACATTGGCACTTGCTGCCACCAATTCTCCGTGTATTTCATCGGTGTCTGTGGCCTCGGTTGGAGCCAATCCAATTCTGAGTATTACAGTAGGGTTTCTCGTATTCGATACCACTTAGCCTGCATACTACCTTAGTGGCTTCGGTGACAACTCGTACGCAAGCTTTTCATCCTCCTGTCACAATAATTCCGTCATGTGCCACCTAATGTCCAGCTGATTTTCGTTTTTTACATCCCCATTTTAGATTCACTGGACCATATTTTTGAATTTATATCTTTCCACTATCCGACTCGCTGTTATAATAGAGTACACAGGGGTGGATGACAGCTATAAGCTAACATAAGCATAGTTCATGTTCAACAATGAGAATTAAAATCAACAATTCTTCAATGCGATTCTTTATTTTCTGTCCACAAGAATGAAGACGTGAGGGCGGAGTCATTTTGATCAAGCCCGAAGATAATACACTAATGATTTTTCAGGCGAGTACACATCAGTGGTGGTAGTGGTAGTAATAGTAATAGTAACATAAACAGAAAATCTACTGTACAGAAGGTTTCCATTCATTGGATTTCTTAGGTACATTTGTGTTCATTTTATTCCCCCCGAAGCCCAACTTAATTCCAAGTAAATTTACTGCATATTTCCTGTAGCCTCAATTGAAGATGACTGTCTCAATGGGAATTAAAAAAAATTGAGTAGCCGAGTGGAGATGAATCGAGTAGAACAGTGTGCACGCATCACTGTGACACACAGGAAAGGTGTGTGTGTGTGTGTGTGTGTGTGTGTGTGAAGGGCCAATAACAATAACCACAGATNCCACAGATTGATAGGTGTAGATCGCGTTGTTTTTTTTATACCGTCACCCAATTCCTCCTGAACAATTTGGTCTCCGTATATTGATCTAATCTTTCGTTCAATGGATCTGACTGGGGAGAAACGTTGTGAAAAAAAACAGCCTGTCGGGAGTACTTTTCTGAGCCAGGTGAACAAAGGTGTGAAGTAATTGACAAACGCGACTGGCGCCGTTGCGTGACGGACTTCACATCGTCTGATCAAATGAGTTGATTAGTGAACACTATTATCGGTATGTTGGCTGTTGGAATCGGGAGTAGGATGTCGCTGTGGCAAGTAAAGCTTTGCTGGTCTCATGTGAAGCAGTAAATCGCTTGCATTGACGAAAAATTGTCAAACTACATTTCGCCCTCTACATTTTGTGCATGAAATATAATTATGGTCCTATCCAATGTCAAACTATAGGTATTTCCTTCTCAAAGTACGAACCGTAGAAACCAGTGCAGTTTTTCCCAACAACTCATTTTAGTTTTGACCTTGAGAGTGATTCCACTCACGCAGGCTAAGTCTGGGTGCCAATGAAGAAAAACATTTGTCTGCTCCCAACTGGGTTGGTATAAATTTGATCTGGTACCAGAGATTCAAGAAATGGTATGCCAAAAATAAATCAATTTATTTATTTATTTATTTATTCCAATATTTCTAGTGTTTGTCTTCCGATTTTCAAGACGATTGCGCATTTGAGGGTAAACTCAATGAATAACTGATTACTTTTCCTGGACAACTTGGCACCTTCTTCTTTTCGTCTTTGTACTACGTTGTGAAGAAGAAACCATTGCGGATATGAGGCGAAATCGTTTGAGTTGCAAGGTTTTGTTTCACGAGATGGAAACTTCATTATTCTCCTCTGAGTGGCCAGCAATATCTATGGTTTAGATTTCATTGAACCATCTAACGCTGTCATTGGATTATACTGCGAAGAGTGAGACCTATGGTTTCCTCTTTATGTGAAAAAATCTTAGTCTAGAATTCATTTTTAAAATTTATTTGTCAATAAAATAAAAACTGAAATCAAACTTCATTTACTATTTTTTCTTTTTCAGAAGCGTTTCCAGATCCTCCAGTTACGGGCCACAAGAGTTCGTCAAACTTGAAACTAAATATGAAATCCTATGAACAGAAGATGTATCCTAGTTCTGAAACCAATCATGAGATTCGTTCGAAGTTGTTTCCTTCTGAAACAGCCTCAATGATTTCCGCTTACATACATATCTAAGCGGTTGTACAAAAATCGTTTACGAGAGAACGATTGTAGAATAAATTTAGCACTGAACAGAGTAAAGAAAACTTGAAAAACTGAGAGGCGTTCATTTAATCGATCGACTTACCAGGAAATCGAATCAGAAACCGAGCGCACAGGCTAGCACATTGCCCCCTCTTTTTCATAAAAGGTAACTGATTCTATTTGATTAATGAAGTATGATGATATGATATATGATAAGCATCAATAACTAAATATCTGCTCAGTTACTTCCGGTTTGCCGGTTCCCCTTTATTTTGCCACGCCGAGGCCAAATTGTTTTTCGATGTAAGATACGAAGGTGTGAAATTATTTCCTAAATATTTTGGTTTGAAATTGAGATACATTTTCTTGAATAGTGTCAAAAATGGGTAATAACTAATTGGGGTAAACTTTGCAAACAAGGAACCAACAAAACTATATGCTCACACATCATAATAAATGCGTGCAAATGCAGATATGCTCATTGAGTACCCACAAATAATAGCTCAAGTAAAGTTATTTAAAGAACTGTAATGAAGTTGAACGAAGAACTGAACAGCATAGGTTTTCACAATGATTCCTGGATTACTTCCTCGTATCTGTATGCGTGTTTTCCGCAGTTACAGTGATTATAAACCTACGGTCAGTGAAGAAGTTGATTGCAATCAAGCAGTTTTGTTAGGCTTGCCACAGGAAATCAATAGACATCCGGGGCCTGGGTATTGTGTTTATATATGTATATATGTGTGTGTCATTCATTGGGACTTAGCTCATTTTCCAGTGGGCAATGCAGTTCCGTTGGGTTCCCATTTTATGTGTGCTGGTCATTGGTATTGATTTCATTCATTTCAGATACTCTTCAGCAGTGCATAGCATATTTTTGTTCCTGATCGGGCCAAATCCGCAAACGTTGGGATTGAAAGTTTAATTCGATGGGCTACGCTCATTAAAACGTGTACAGGATGTTACGGAAACGTTTTCCCAGAGTTTTTAGATAACCAGACGCTTCATCTTTCTTAGTTCAGGTATATGAATGTTAAGCTTGTAACAAAACTAGGCAAGCATGCGGTATTTTGCAACCGAAGGTAGTATATTTAAGCCGTGTTAATAAAATGCTCCCTATGAATCAAACCTTTTTGTTTTACTGAACACATACTTCTACTATATTCTGTTGCTATCTTTGATTACTTCGTACCCCATAATGGACCGTCTATTGCGAAGCGTAGTACAGCCTACTTGGTGCCAACTCAAAATTGATAACCGCTAATCTAACAGGTTGTCATAAGAAAAGTCTCGCTTGTAGCACAATTTAGTTGAAAAATGTTTGCTCTGTTAGGTGACTGAAGATAGGGGCAAGAGTCATGCTGGAATTAATCAATCTTGTGATGCGCGTGTGACCATTTACCAAGGTATTCGACCGAACGTGAAAATAAGACTTGGTCGCATGTGATGGATAGAGATAAATGGGCAGTACTCGTCGGACTCAGTAATCGAGGTAGCTTTTAGACAAATATTGGCCATGCGGAGTTGAAAATGGAACAGAAAAAACACCTTATTGTTGTCTTTTATGCTATTGTGATTGATTAGATGCATACTGGTCAAAGTTATTCCACGCTTTCATTCACTGTGGAATCTACATAGACATATGCATCACATACGGGGTTGAACGATTATATTTATCCACAAATGGTCTGAAACACTATCCAGATCGGAATCTCGAGGGTAAAGTCAAAAAGCCGAAAGATAGAAATATACTGGAGACGTAAAATGTTTTGTATACCAAAAACCCAAAGGTGGCATGTTTATGGGATCACTGATTGGATCATTCCTGGTAAAGTTTAATTGTTAGTAAAGTTCAAACAGGGAACTTTCAATAGCTTAGCCCATGGTTCGTATATATGCGCCAAATATGTCACTGATATATTTGTCATTTGTGATTGGACTACAGGTGTTTACAAATTATTCTAAAATGTTAGCAAAGCTCATTCAGGGGTATACTTCGTGCAAAATATTTACTAAATACATATCTTCGCCATTCTTGATGCATCTCTTCACAGAATAGTGAATGAGTTTTTCCGAGATGATGGTGTTCTATAAACGAACATGCGGTTAGGACAAAACTTTCCTAAAATCCATCTCGCTGATATACAAACAAAGCCTATTGAACTACCTTAAGTATACGAAAGAAGGGGAGGTATAGTTCACAGATCGAAAACAAGTGAGCTGAACTACATCATGAATGTTTTAAGAAAAAAAAAATAGATACTCAAATTACTTCAATGGTACTTTAAAGTAAAATCGAAAGGCGTAAAACTTATATGGTCAGAAAAAAATAATTAAGATTCCATTCAAAGTGGTCAGTGATCAGTTTTCTAAACTCATGCAACAGTCTGAAACAATTCATCGAAAGAAAATCACTTTGCGCTTCCAACGGGTCCCGGTGCGTCAATAGGCATAGTTTGCGACATGCGCTGTTTATTAAAAGGGTCAAATTGTCCGACTTACCGTCAATTTCTTCGGGTCAGTTTGATTTTTCAAGATCCCTTGTGCAATAAGTATGTTCACATTCATTGAAAAAGCTGTCAAGGAAATCTTATGAATATTGAACACTGTTTTTTCCGGTGAAGAACGAATCGTTCAAGTGGTCGAAAGCAATTCCATTCCCGAATCCCGGCCGTACTCAACAAAGCATCAAGGGAACACCGTTTTAACTATCCGTTAGTTACCATTTTTGAATCACTGAAGCAAGATTTTTTTGTTTTATCTTTTTAAACTGGAAATCCGCTGATCAATTGCATTTTTTTAGCATTAACTTCTGACTAAATTGGTACCTGCCTTTTGAGTATATCATCAATGTGGATGGCTTCACAATTTTTCTCTTTAAAGGCTTTTGCTTCAGTGATCCGCTTACATGTGTGTTCATATTCAGGTAATTGTTTTTTCACAGTGGGAAGTGCGTACAAACCTATTTTCTCACAAAGGAGACAGACCTCAGCGTGTTCAAGGACATTTTCATCAAAGTGGGAGGATAGTACAATCTATAGATAAGGGTAACGGGTTAGATGATTTTTAAAACACGAACCAGCTTAAGTTGGAGTTTCTTTGAATAGTTTCAGCTGATTTACAGTTGATCCAGTTCACTTTTTATGAATTTATTGGTTCACTTCTAACCGCCAATGGCCTTGGGGTTTCTTCATTTGGTTTGACTTGTTGCGTATAGATGCGTGTTTAAGACATAACCGTGGTGAATGAAGAAGAAGACTTACCGATATGCAAGAAGTGACTTGTGTAATATTTTTGGGTGCTGAGGTGGAGGTTGGGGATAGGCTGGTGGTGGTGGTGGCGTTAGCGTTGGCGGCCTCAAAGATGTGCTCCATCGGATACACAAAAGAAACTAATGTAATTAAAACTAGATGTTTTTATTTTTGTTAGAAATCTCTGTGATTTGTTTCGTCCTACTTTTAGACTCGTTAACAGTGCCTAGGTTGTGTCCATGTCAGGACTCGAACAGCAAACCCTCAATTCGGGAGTCGAAATCCCTACATCCGAGCTAAAAGATCGACGCTCAAAGCATTGATCGAGTGGATCAATCACTTTAGCTTGTTTAATTGTTCACAGCCTCCAAAAATGACTGACGACTGTGTTTATAGGTTTCTTTCCTTGGTAGAACGTTAAACGCCACAGAGTTGTGTTCCAAATAAGTGCAATAAATTGATACACAATTAACGATCCTCCAAAGGAAGAAACCCAAGCTGAAAACTATCAATAGTGCATGGAGTATGTGAATAATGGAATGGGCTAAACCAAACATGATATCGTAAAGAGTGAATGGTATTGTGGAGTTCTTGATAGGTGCCATGATAATGCCATTGTTGTGGCCTATTTTGGGTAGTAATAACACATCAGAATGAACATTACACAAGATAGCTAAAAACCAAAATAGAAAGAGGGTATCTCTGGTTTGTATCACACTGAAGACCAGCGCTCTTCCAGTAAGGTAGTTTGCTATTTGCAAGGGGCTTCTACGTCCATATTGTCTTTTATACATCTCGTCCAGTCGATCGGTGACTGCATGTTCAGTAACCATGGGCCAAATCAGATGCCTCGGTATGAGCCGTTTCGTATCGGGTTTGCCATTTCCTGTTAATTAGTTAGCTGCCGATAGTTAATCGATCCATTTATATAGATTATTAGGTGGTTCTTCATCCTAAAAGTAAATCCACCTAAAGTGAACTCCGTTCTTGAGATGCGGATACAATAACAAGTCGAGGATAATAAACACTGTTCACGAAAGGCCCCTTTAGAACAATGTTTCCCAAGAAGCTGTATACAAAATCCGTAATACTTGAGTCTCGACCGTGGTGATTATGACATATGTTGCAGTGTTAATAAACTGATGATCGTTATGATGATGCACTTTTACGCGTGGTTTATTATCCTCAGCACGTTTATATATAGTCTTTTGATGAGCAGAGTTCACTTGTGAATGCAAAACATTGTATTGTTTGAGTTACACTTGAGAGTTTTACTCCTAGGAATATCGCATGTTATACAGAAACACCGAATGGTTTGACGATACGAGTACATGGGCTAAACCCTCTCCAATCAACATGTGTTGCAGCATGCAACCCCCATACCTTATTTCTTTACCAAGCTTTGTAGATTCGTAGAAAATATTTGTTTCTACATTCATTGATTTCACAATATTCCGATAGTTTTTGTTCTGACTCGCCTACTGCGGTGTGACTAAAGTTTATGCATCGAGGCTAAAGGAATGTGGGTTTTGGCTAAAGGATTTCGGGTTTTGGCTAGAGAAATGTGGGTTTTGGCCAAAGCTTGATGGGAAAAGGTGTAATTTCATGAGTTGTGAGTTCTGTTTACTGAGACACATTCATAAAGACATACAGTCGATGTTTTAGAAAGATTGTAGGTTTCATAGTTAGGAGGCATTTGAGTTCTTTCCGGACCAAATACTTTTGTGAATAGTTTCTACTTTTAGTACCGTTTTGGAGACTAAAAGTCCCTGATGTAATGTCCATGATATTCGTAATTCATGACGCCTGAAAATGAACTTCCCTTGTTCAAGTTGAAAATGGACTAATTTTATCAGGCCATTTACTAGGCAAGTGCACCGCTAGCACGGGTGAGCGGGTATTTGACCTATTATAGCAATACTTGATTGGTTCACACTAGCACCACGTACATTCAAGCTATTCAAGCATCCACTACCAGACGGTGATTACTGGGCGTGAACAGTTCGAACAAGTCTAAATAGATAATCACTTATCCAAATGGGATTTGTGTGTACTGTCGAGGGGTCAGTCCAGTCAGATTAGCAACGGATTGAAAAAAAGTGATGAGAGAAGTGTACAGAGTTATTCAGCAGAAAAGGATGCAGGATGACAGAACCAATTGGTTGTCCTTTCAAATGTGAACACCAAAATGTTGCCATTCTGTGCGGATTACAAACCTCGCTGCCCAAAAGTCGTGGATCACTTGAACAACAGAGGGCTAGATCAACGTGACCTGCCCATTTTCTCTACTGATTACTGTCAACTAGGGGAATGTTTGAACCGTTTATGCGAACTCTTGAATTAGAATTTGCACCGCAAATTAGCATATAGCATAGACCGTCATTCCTCTATTGCTACAAATCACTGCATGGTGAGGAAAAAGTGTACACAGCAGATAGTTTTCACCAGCGGAGAGTAAAATCTTTTAGTCGCGGTTTATCCAAATGTTTCCAATTACTTGCAGTTTCAAAATCACGGGAACTATGTAACTATGTTTTATCGGTCACGTGCATTTGATCAAATACAGCCCACTATGATCAATAAGTAAAAGGTTAGGGTCTAAAAGGGAGAGTAAATAGGGGTGAGAGATGCGGGATCAATCTAAGAGTGGGTTTGATTATGAGGAGGTAGAGAACAGTTGTCGTGACGAGATAAGCTCAGTAGAGCGATTTAATGACCAGCCATTTTTTTCCGATCTACTCCTCAGGGTTTGTAAAGTCAGTGCTGGGCAGCCGTCTGTTGATGTTTTCAAAAATCATTGCCTATGGACTCCGCGTTACTACTGACTTGTACTTGCCCGAAGCAAAGGAGATTCGGTGGGTGAAGTCAGCAGAGCAGATCACGGGTTCCTAATCACAGTAGAATCAGTTTTCGTTGGAACCAATGGCTATGGAAATGTGGTTTGTTTATCACGGAATTGGTTGATCTGCCGAAACAAGGCGTGCATTGATGTTCCGGTCAACTCAATCTATTCTTCTGAGTTTTCCCTATAGAATAAGTCATTGCCATCTTTGGCCTGGACAAATTGTTCATTTATAATGCCTGTGTGCTCACAACTACTGGTTTACACAAATGTGCTGAGTTTTCCACATTTGCGAAGATTCGAATCGCGTTTCATACGAGCTTGCTTTTTTGGACCGAACGGATGCCGTGGTTCACGTTGTGGATGTTTCAAAGCGTTAGAACTAATGACCGTTAACAATACAGATCTTGGATGGCAGTTAACCAACATTCGCAACCACGGGTATGCACTATTTACCATTTCGAGAGGCTAAATGTTTGTCTCTCTCTTTTAGGGAAACGCTACTCTAGAAATTATTAGCCATCTAACGATAAGGTGTTTCTTTGTCAGATATTGTGTGACATGGGAAATTGGAATGGGCTGAAGCAGAGAAACAAACAGTTGCACACCTTTCTTCATCGAATTGGCTGCATCAGGAATGGTGTAATGGTGTCATAAAACTACCCCATGCCAGGATGCCAATCTTCTTCTCTCTAATTTCTCGAAAAGTTCCACGAAAATATTTTTTGGCATAACAATTAACTCCGGAATGTTTGTCGTTTTGTATTGCAATTGCACACCGAAACCGGTCTAACTATAGTCTTCAAATTTTATCGATCCATCGACGTGAATTACACAGCAGGACTGGCTGAAAAAAATCGGAATAAATTTTCCTATCAGGCTATTCAGATATGACAACTTTGAGTGTGTAAACATTGGATGAATGAGTCACACCAGAATGATTTTATTTGCGTCTGAGTTGTGTGTGGGGGTAGTGGATGTAAAAGACCACTGTATAACTGTTTCAACATTTTAAAAACTTTACTAACAGCTTGTACCATTTATCTGTCTCTTTCGGGACTCGATCCACGAACCTCAAGTTAGGGAGCTGTGAACTTGCATTCTGTAAGCTCTGATAGCGAGATATTGAATTTTAATTAAATATGTCGTTGGTTGAGTCCAAATGAAGTCATAAAAATCAAACGGTCTGTGGTTTCATCTTGTTGTGTTAGTCAAACTCCGGGCACGTTCATTTATTCCCCATATGTGGTTCTATACGGTATCTTGATGTGATATAATCACTTCCAAAAGGACTTCCTGATTATCGTGTGCTCGCTCCATCAAATACCGGGTGCACTGTTCATTTTCGATTTTTACCGAAGCTGAAATAGTTATCAAGCGAAGGAGCACTATCAAAAACTCCCGGTAAGTTCAAATGTCATCCTGAAAATGCCAAATGTTCCAACGGGGATAAATCATCGTCGAATTTCCTTTCAGTGCACAAATTATCGGCACACCTGAATGGTTAGCGCGTACCTCTTTATATCTGCAAGTATTTTCCAAAGTGATGTGCAATCGATGATCCTTCACTATTTCCCAAGGGAGTAAGTATGAAAGTACATATTAAGTGTAATTACGTTGAACATTTTTATCTAGTTTCAAAATTCCTGATCGAAGTCACACATTATTTTTTCGGTTAATAAGCTCGCTAAAAGAATGAACTGCTTTCACAGACAACCGGCTACCACCGCCGGTCGTTTGTAGTTTGCACTGAGATCGATTTTGGGGGAAACTTCCCAGAAAAGTTCAAACACTATAGTATTTTGCCGACTACATTGTCTTTTATGAAATCTGTTTGGAAACAACGGCAAGAATTGGCCAATCAGGCATAAAACTCGCATTCTTGTCCGTGAATAAACCGGGTTCTACCTGATCTGGCATTTTCATTATTCGTCATCAGCAAAATTTTGTGATTCACTCGATCAAATGCTTTTGCGAAGTCGGGATAAATCACATTCACCGCATCCCCTTCGTCAACTGTACTGGTCCATTCATCTCGAACGAGAAGCAAGTTCGTGGTGCAGGATCGCTTTTGCCTAAACCCGTGTTGAGCTGTCGAGAGAATGTTGTATCTTTCGAGGTGTTCCATCAGAGAATTGGCCACAATTGACTCCATCACCTTCGATAACACCAAAAGCAGGGTTACAGGTCTGTAGTTAGCGGGGTCACAATGACAACCACCTTTGTATATGGGCGAAATGGCTCCTTGTTTCCACGATTCGGGGACTGTTGCTTGGTCGAACATTCGTTGAAACAGAATGGCTAGCGGCTCGGATATGTGATTTGCCAAAAAGATCAGAGATTTCGGGTGTGTTGTCCTCATCCGGGGTTGCATTTTTTCGCAGATCCATGATTTTTGCTTTGACCTTTTCAGCAGTAAATGAAACGTAGGGCAGTGAAGGATGTGGAAGATGATGCAACCGGTGGGATAGTTGTAAACCTTCAATCTGCGGTGCTGCGAGGACGTTGGAATAATGAATTTTCAGCACTTCCGCTGCTTCCTTTGGAAAGGCTGCAACTCTTCCAGCGCTACTTAGTACCGGTATACCAAACTTTACTTTCCGAATGGAGTTGACGTGTTGTTACAACAGTTTAGGGCTAGAAATGAATTTTTTTGCTGGTGCTTCTTGGTATTTCACTTTATCCTCACGAATCAGCCTGGTGCAGTGGCTCTTCGGTATACGATAATTATTCCATGTGATAGCATTCGGAAGACGATTATAAGCTCGCCAGGATAAGTCCCTTGCCGATAGCCACTTCCTTGTGCGGCTTCGAATAGGTTAATTTCGGATGCCGGATTTGGTGATTACTCTAGTTTTAGTCACGGATGTTATATTTGTGAGATTGTCAATAAATTTCTTCCATGCGAACAACGGATTAGCTTCTTTGTCATGAGAAACCCACCAAGCAGAGAGTGCCAAGGTATTCAACAGTGTGTAGTCTATGGATCTGCGCGTGTTACCAGAGGAACTTCCTTGAATCGAAGTGTAACAGACGTATTTGAATGTAAGTACTGCATGATCGCTGCGTCCTAGGAGGAAGTCACATTGACAGACTCTACCATCAGTTGTAACGGTTCTTCAACCGACAGTTTCGCAACGGTAGTTATCTTTTCTTGCCTCTTGTTGTTCTCCAAGTTCCCTGATAGATCCATTCAAGCTGGTCGTGATTATCAAATCAGGTACCAGAAACCCTTTCACCCTACACTGGTGATTAGCAACAGGACGGGTTCAGTTTCCAACACGTCATGCATAATTGAGCATTATCAAGGCATGGTTATATAACCGTGGCATATTTATCAGAACCATCAAAGTTCAGATATCAAGTAGCTATTTAGCCTCTCTCTCGGGTAGCTAAATTTACCGCTATGGTTTTTCTTTCTTACTTAAGGACCCTTCTCCACCGGACACAATCCAGTGTACCGTCGAGATTTAGCATTTATCGCCATTAGTTGGCGACAGCTATCCCCCGGGGAAAGTTTCTTTATTGGATATAGCAACTTAGACATTTCCAGGGTTAAGTTTTGCTTTAATTATTATCGTTCTTTTAATGAACTCGAAAAGCGTGCCCCGACACAGTTCCCCACGGTGAGCTCTGTATCGCACGCTTTCGTTGCATTGATCAGATCTACTTTCAGGTTTCCGATGCCGTTGCTTAAGTAACAGTCTAAGCTTAGCCAGACCCACTTCCAACCTTTCGGAAGATTCAGAATATATCTTTTTACACAAACCCAACCTTTGGTTCCGTTTCCTCTTGAGACGGATATTCAAAACGAACGTGAGCAAACAGAAGTGACGGGTTCTGACGAACATCAGCAACCATCGAGTCACTACACAGCTCCTCATTGGTCAACACTAAATCCAGTATGGACGGTGACTGTAGGTTGCCAAACCTAGTGGCCACCTTCACATGGTTGTATATTGAATGCGAGTCAATCAGCCGTTTGAAATGATGTTCGAAAAATGGACTGACAGTCGCTGATTTATTGAGATAAGAGCAGTTAAAATAACCCATAAGTAGGACATGGGTAAATTTTTGTGTAAGAATGTGTGACATAGTTAGTAAAAGCGTCTCATTGGCCGTCTCCGAGGATGATGGGGGACGATAGACTACACCAATCAAACAATCATCATGTTTGATAACTTCAACCTGCACCACAGAGTGTCCGGTGTCGAAACGGGAGGGTAGATTGGCTCGCAATCAAGACTGTTTTGGTAGTAGAGTAAAACACCACCACCACGGGTAGGACGATCGCTTCTGAGTAGAGACATCTCTGATAAAGACAATTCGGAGTCCGAAATATCAGCTGTGAGCCAAGTCTCTGCTACAGCAATAATATCCCATTGACTAGATATAAAACGTAACTTCAACTCTGGAAATTTGCCGAGGAGTCCTTGAGCATTAGAGTAGAAACAGTTGAGATACTGTCGGTGTAGAAATCCGCTTGGGTAGGAATTGGTATCTCGGTCGGCTACCATTAGTTTTTTGGCAGAGGAGCTCTGGTTCTTTGGACCACGGGTTGCGTGGCGGAGTTCGGTACCTGCATGGTGTGATCTGGTGCATCAGAAAGGTTCTCCAGATTTGGGTGTACTTTGATTATGAGTTTCACATGTAGTTCCGGAGCCCCCCCGTTCTTTCTTTCCCGCCATAACTGTAAGACTGTGTTCGCCATTTCTGGAGTTCCAAGGGTAACTTTCATTATCCTCGGACAGTTACCACGGTAATGTGATGAACAGGGAAGACGACTGATTGAAGTTGTCAAAACGTCGCTACACTCAAGTAGATTTTGAATGAATCGCCATTCCCTTAGGTCGTTCTGATGGCCTTTTGGTTCATCCGGATCGTCCAACTGCGGGACACCATGGAAAAGGACGACCCTCTTATTTTCCTACACTGGTGCTCTCATTGGATAGGACTGTTGCTGCATTCCTTCCGTCCATGGCTTATCAGGGAAGATTCTTATTGAGCAAGAACTCTTTCTAAGAAGGTAACTAGAAAGAAGAACGTCCTCCAAGTCCTTATCATCTTTCAGGATCACCCGGAGCAGTTTGGGCGCCCCGGCATGTGGCAACGTCGGCTGGTGCATGAGTCTTGTGAAGCCGACGGGTAGAACATTAATGCCCATTTGCTCGCACAAACCATTCCAGTGTTCCATCTCTTCTCCTTGTCGTTCTCTAAGTGGTTGAGTTGTCGGTTCGGGTACATTTGTGCAGATAATTGTCAAACCGGTGCTGCTTCCACGTTTTTTACCCAGTATCGAAGGCCTTGGTGTGGATATGACCGGTTTCGTTTGAAGGAGAACCTTTTCTGTTCAGGAACTTTTACCGCTTCTTTCGTGACAGTGGAAACCATGTTTATTTCGGCCGAGGTCATACATTGCGTTAGTGCACTACTGATTAACGAACACCTTGGACGTTTGGCTGGTCGTTGGATTGGGCTCGATGGAGGAATCTGGGAGCTTAGGGTAGCTATATTTTCTTCTAATTCTAAAATTTTTAAGTTAGATTTATCCTCCGCAGCAAATAGTAGCTTCTCGAACCTATTTTCAATGCCCATCATGTATTTTATAACCGGGGTTTTCGTGCAATCACTGCAAAACCAAAAGCAGTCCTGTTGTGCCAGCATCTGTTTCATCTTCTTAATCGATAGATTGGCGCATGCGGCGTGAAAGTTCTTCTGGCAATATGTGCGTAGCATTCTTGCTTTGACCTCCTTTCCGCAGCCGGTTGAACCGCTCACACTCAAACCTTGTGTGACTGCGTTGACAAACTTCGGCGACCCATTATTGGTTCACTGTGAACGGCGAGATGGGAGTGTTGACAAAGGTCAAGTGCAGTCAGGTCGAATTGGCTGAGTGAACCACACCAGTGAGAAAAGTGCGCGTGCAAGACAATGATCGGGGGCAACCGGTGCGTATCGATCGTTGCGATCGAAGATGGATGGAAGGACATACGTGCGGATGCGATGGAGAACGGAACAGAAGTGAATAACACAATTTATATCCGTAACTCTCTTAGAATTGATCCCAGAGAGCTGAAAAGAATCTCGTTGGATAGAGCGTAGAATTTTCTTCAAAATGATATCGCAATGAAGATACGGCGTGGAAACTTGAACAGACTTACGAGCGTGAATAAGGTGGAGAATTCGCTCCGAACAGGCGAACAGTAGAAACGTGATTCACGTAGGTTATACATATATATCCATGAGAGTGATATCACACGATGAAGCTCACCGAACTGAGTCGAATGAGCGCAGACTCGACGTTGTGCGACGAGCTTTGACACAGAAAATCCATTAAATCGAGAGCACACAAATTGAGCGACCGCACGTCGTCACACAAGGTGATACAAGAGAACCAAGAATACTGTAATCGGAGATAAATTTGGTACCAAATACTCTTCTCCCATAGCTAATGATACACATGTATGATAGTCGAAATTGAAACTTATGTCCAAATGAGAGTCATGTAGCACGTGTTCGATCAATATCTGTATATATTCGTCACAGATATCTCATTTGTAACACGGGTAAATTTACATAAAATTAATTCATAATTAGAATGAAAGGGCTGCCTAAAAGAATTTACCCGATATTGCCAATGAGGTATTTGTGACGAAAAAATGTTTTAAATACCAGTAAGTGAATAAACTGCCAAAATGCTCCTGGATACGCATGCCCAACTAGCCACGTGAACAGCGAAACAGCTGTGTGCTTCCAGGGAAATTTTGTCGAATCATTCATATACTACTTACAATATATGTCACTTGATATGCATAACATAATTTTTCCCAGTTTTCCACCGGAGCTTCCCCCTTCACCATCACAAACAAAGTTACCAACAACTAAATGTTTAACGTCATTGCTGATGAACTGAGGAACTTTAAGTGCACGATACCCACGCAGTCAGACCAGAACACAAACCTCGTATGGACTTTTATAAGAATATATTGAATCAGTGTTAAAAGTAAAAGCTTAACGAAGATATCATGATGGTCCCTGGAAAGCAAGATTTTCCAAACAAGCTGTTTGGGATTATCGATCGCTTAGGGTATTAAGAAGCAAATATGGACTAGATGAGACCTTTATAGGAGTCAGATCAATTATATCCATTCCGGTGTCACAAATTTTGAGTCCATTCTTTGCCTGTGCCTGCATCCCTATCCGTCTTCGAGTGGATGAATTCTGTGAGCGGTTTACGACTTCATGATTAACATATACAGCCAAGAACCACGTGAGAAGGAATTACACTGTCGGTAAGACCGTCGCAATTGAATGTGGTAAAAATGGTGGATCCTGTATTACATTGGAAGAAACCAATCCGCACACGGATTACGCTATTCTCAACACATCCCAGATTCACGATATGACCTAAGACAGCGCTGAAAATTGTATCCGTTTTCTCTTGGTTCAGCCATTGTGGATTTCGTGCCCTAATATGTTTTTACAAATGCCTTACGGAGCAACCTACATAAAATGTGCCCGAGACGCGCTTGAACAAGTAAATTAGTAGAGATGAGGTCAGTTTTGGCAATTTGTCTGTCACTTGCATCCGGCTCACCGGAGACGTAGAGAAAGCAGGCCTTAGTTTGTCTGCGGCAATTGTTGAATTTACAACAACTCTCAATGATTAAGCTAGTCTCTCGATGTGTGTATCACATTTCAGTGGCTTTGAAATGAACAACAGATTTTAGGGAACACAATCAAATTGTTTTCCTAAGAGACATTGACCGGATATGCGGTTATATGAACCTCTCGGTCTTGGGCCTTTTCTTTCATTGCGTGCAAGATGCATTGTTGCTCTATGTTCAAGTAGTCCACTGAACAGATCTTGCTTGCTCTGGAGACCAAACAACAAACTAATAAAAGCTAATGATATAACCTTTACCTTTTATTCTTTATCTTTATCTTTTATTCTGAAAGTTCACATTCCATTCTTTCTGCCTTGTAGGGGTTTCTGATTGCTTTCTCACATAGTCAACTCTGTTTATGACCAGTTCCCGTGATCCTTCTTCTGATCCAAATTTGTGGTCACAAATACAACTGGCCCTCTAATGCCGATGTAAGAAATTTGAAGGAGTATGATGTGTCACTTGACCGCCCCGGATAGGCCACGTTAGTCGATCATAAACTTTTCACGCACATTCATACGCATTTTATCGCCTCTTTTCTATAACCATCAGCTAATGACCTACAGCCCGGGAGATGGTTACCACTGTAAGCTTCCAGGTTGGTCAAATAATCCGCACTGGGGCGTGATTAGGAATGGCCGGGAACAACTCTCCCACTTGTTTCTTCAACATTTCACTGTTATTTTTACAGAAACCATTGGAATTGCTTGCCTATGGTGATGCATCGTCATTCGAATGAAGCCCACCCAGTCAAGTAGATCACAGCACCTGTTGATCAATAATTCAACGAACTGCAACTTCCCAAAGATATATATTACCCTCACACATCTATCCACACGCATTTGTTTAACTGAACCCTAACTCTCCCATCGACCGAACAATGGTATATTTCTGAATTAACTAACATCCTCCACTGCGTAGATCGGGTGTAGGCAACTGTTAAGAAGAAATACCAAGAATACTGTGGAATGCAAATAACCTACTCCCTTATTTTGTCTCCTCCAACAACTATACACTCCAAGTTATCGACGGATAATACCAAAAATTGATTGCCCATTACAATGTAAAAACCCAAGGTTCATCCATTTTAACTGTCGCTTCCATCACCAAAAGCCTGCCACCTGTAGTTTGTGAATCAGACGCATTCTGTGAGTGGAGTGCGATCGGCCCCGGGAGACCGTGGGAACAGTAGGCGTTAATCGTGGGTCACATGCAGTTCGATTGGAACGGTTTAGGGACCACATGTACACACGTGGTTTGACAACCAGATCATAGACATTGAATTACCAATCCAGGTGGGATTTTAAAACATTGACGCTGAAAAAGTAGTTCTTGGGGCTGAAAACGAAACATTTGAAATCAAATATAAAATAGTTGATGAAGATTCGATAAACATCAAACATGAAATGATCGCTCCTATGGCTGGTAAAGTACATGTAACGTTTTGATCGATTCCAAGGAATGAAAATGTTTGACTTCATGCTTACACTGCGCTCAAAGCCCTGAATTGTTGCTTGGTGAAATCTGAAATGGAGATTTCCCGGGAAATAAGCTATCTCAAAAAGAATAAGGCCTCCGGCCCAGACGGGCTTTCCCCATCCGTTTTTAAGGATGGAGGTTTAGCCCTGGTTTCAGATTTAATGAAACTTCTGGGCTCAGTGTGGGAGAGGGAACAGGTTCCAGATAAATGGTGTGAATCGGTGATCATACCGATTTACAAGAAAGGTGACAGATCCTCCTGTGAAAATCCCAGAGGAATTGGTTTAATCAACATCGCTTCTAAAATTCTCGCTGGGATCATATTCCGTCGATTGTCTGCCGCACCTGTGAGCACCAGGCTGGTTTTAGACCTGGTCGAGGTTGTATCGACCACATCTTCACTCTTCGCCGAACTCTGGAGCACCGAAATTCTTTTCTCAGACCCACCATCTCTGTCTTCCAAGATCTGAAAGCGGCTTTCGACTCAGTCGACCGCTCCAAACTCTAGCGTTGCCTTTCTCTGAAAGGTGTGCCCGAGAAGTTTACTTCAATATTACAATCCCTTTATACTAATAGCCGAAGTTGAGTCCGAGCTTGCGGCGCGTTTTGCCCGAATTCACCACAAAAGGTGTTCGAAAGGGTTGCCCTCTCTCTCGTTTTCTATTTAAGATAGTTACAGATTTGATTATGGGAACAGCCCTATCCTCGTGCGGGGATAATGGCATCGATTTACTCCCAGGTGGCAAGCTGTCTGATCTAGAATATGCAGATGACATTGTCCTGCCAAGTGTAGATCCAGGTAAGTTACAAGCTTTTCTGGAAAGTTTGAGTGCTAGTGTAGCCATGTTCGGTATGCTCTTTGCACCTTCAAAGTGTAAAATGATACCACAAGACTGGGTTGGTCCAGCACCCAGTCTCACTCTAACTGGGGAAGTAATAGAGCGAGCGGATAAGTTTTTTTTATCTGGGCAGCTACATCTCACCCAGTGGGCGCATCACGGATGAAGTATCAGCTCGCTGTCGGTAATGCTAACTGATGATAAGTCTTCGCAGCATCCGCTGGATACCTCTCAATCACTGATTTCTCATGTCATGGGTATGTTTTACGTAACGAGAGAACAAGAAGCTAAGCTCCGGGGATATAATCAACCTGATGACCTACCGGAAACTGCCTCGTTCACGGGTGTTGACAATTCATGATAACGAAGTCTCAGGTTCATTGGATAGACGGTCAACAGTCGATTGGTCAATGAAATATATTATACAGTGTGTATGTACGAACCCTGTTCAAGGGGTTTTTCTATGAAATGGAAGCACAAAAGCGCTGATACATTGTTGTTTGGGCCATCCTACTGAAGGTTAATAGTGAGTTTTTTAGGTCAAATTCTTTCTCCGCCTTGGGTTACTGAGCAGCAAAGAAGTACACAGCAATGACATTGTCATGACAAGGGGCATGAACTTTACGTCATTGTCAACTCTTCGTTCATCTCAATATTTCTTATGTACAATACCCGACCTCAGGCTGTCACAGGAATATATATATATATATATATATATATATATATTGTGTGTTACACTGGCTTTCTGCTTCCCTTCAAAGACATTTGCAATGAGCAATCAAAATAAAACAGCAATTTATTGAGCAGATTGTATTGTTATTCTGTTATCTTGTGTTTTAAGGGAAGGTTCTAGCATTCCGTTGTGTGCTACGTGGATGTGTCGTTGGGTTATATAATCTTGAAATCGATCAATTGACCCTTCCTGCTCATTGGAATCATCCAGTAAAGCGAAAACTCATGCGTTGTTTGCAGTAGGTTTGTTCCTGGTTCTATTGACCGACTGCCATTTCCAATGAGAATTTGAAGGTGATGGCAGTGATCAAGTGGTTTATTCTCCTGAATCGGAAGCCTACCGAAAAAGTTACTGGAATCAAACCACACACTCTCCTCTTAGGTTGACGAGACACGTATTTCGGCTTATGGTTGCTCAAGAGCTACATCTTATCACTGTGAGCCTCGTGTGATTCACCAATGGATGGCTTTAACCCGAACCGCTTAGGTTGATGCCACTGGCATGTCTCAAACCGTAAGGCTCGAGGTTCAACCCCTGCCTTTAGCCCCCGAGGTTTGGTGTCAGGCTACATCTCTCTCTCTCTCGTTTGAATCAATACTATTGGATTCTTATATATATATCTATATATCAAATGAATACACATCACAGTTGCCCAGAGATTGTATGTCTGGCCAAAGGCTCACCCACCACGAAATCGACTGCCCAACTGTACATCTAATAAATGAGATGGGTGTGAAATATGGTTGATATTAATCATTACAAACATTTATAACGCTTATAAAACACTGACATATTACAGGTTCATCATAAGATACCTTTCAGAAAGCAGTCTGCTTTAACATTTCCGTATGATATGCAAATAACTTCAGGAGCTTGAATGTGAGAAATTAGGTCCCTCATTTTATCCAACATGAACATCATTGGGTACTGTGACTATTTGCAGGTGATGACAATGTTGCCGTTTAGCGACTTTTATTTCTAAGGCTGTGCAAACAACATTGGCCACCGCCTTCCAGGCTGATTGATGGAGTTCTTCAATGCACGACATTATGCAACGTGTTCCGAAACTGAAGCAAGAAATGACAAACTGTTTCCGAAAATCTTCAGTTTGTCCCGAAGAACAAACGATTATTATAGATATAACAATTTGTTTTTTAAAGGGATTTTATTAAATCTGTGTGGATTTCACTTGTCAAAATAGAACAGAAACAATCCTTGGAGTGTAATAAAAAAAATTTAGATCTAATTATTCCTAACATAGAGAATGCAACTTATGAGTCATATTGGTACGGAATACGGATGAGTAAACTAGAAACTACGAACGGAGCATAATTTATGCATATCTTCCATAGTTCATTGTCAATAATATTCTTTTACGCCCTTACCTCGTTCGTGAAACATTCTGGGAATAACGAGGGATATCATTTTGCAGATCCAACCCCGAAAGCCGTACAAACATACATAAACTAATGGTGTTGATGCTAATGAATTGAAAGCGTCTGATATGTGAGTATGTGCGTGCTCATCTGGGGACAATACCCTCCTGGTGCATACACCTTCGCTCTAACGACGTTTGACCTCACATTGGGTTTCAGATTTTACGACCTTAATCACTGAAGCATAGTAGTCAAGATTTCAGCAATTGTCTTCTTTTGCATTTCTTCCGCAACCTGAATTTTCAGTCAGTAGACGTGCCGTTCAAATTCTAGGGTCACGGAATGTGGCAACTTGATAATACTACTACTACTACTATTACTACTACTACTACTACTACTACTACTACTACTACTGCTACTACTACTGCATCATCATCATGGGCATTATTTCCGGTTGGCTTCCGACGGGGCCGTT
>UZAN01041331.1:39224-51493 GCA_900618425.1 Echinostoma caproni | reverse complement strand
GCGATGGCTAGGATGTGGTTTTTAATCAGCTTTGATCTGCGACCTCGAACACAGAAGAGAAGCCGAAATGCTTCGGTCACACTCACTGTGTGATCGGACTCGGCGTGGTATGGAACGATGGCATTTGCAATGGTTTTAATCACACCAGTGTTTAGCTAGATTGGATAATTTCAAATGGGAATTCATCGTGTATATGGCAAATGAAGCGTGAACTGAAAATCTAGGAAGCATTGGACAACTGTTTCGACCTAGTTGAGTCTCATCATTGCAGTGCGAATCCATCGACCCGACTGGGGATCGAACCCGGGACTGCATGGGCAGAACGGAAGTATGCTACCCAATACGACACCGAGCAGCTGATCAGACCGTTTTTCCTTTTTTATTTACACGATATAGCACAACCCATCTTAGCAAGCTTGTTGCGGTCCACGTACTCGGCTCATCTCAGCACTAGCCTCCGGGGTTATGACTCGATTGGAAACTTCCACAACCTGACTACTGGCTTCAAGTGAGTAATGGAGGATTTGATTCAATTTCAAAGATGAATTCATGTCGCACTCGTGCATCCACTCAATATTTTCATAACATCACTCTATTTGAACTCTCCATCCTCGGCTTGAGTTTGCTTCCAAAATTCCAATCTTTGTCCTGCTCTTTTATCCAAATGAACAATCTAAAGATAGTAACCAAAACCGGCGCACAAAAGTGCTTGATTAATGGTTGTATGAACTGAACTGATATCATCTGCGCATATCAAAAGCCATTGGTAAACAGCATTTATTCCGAAGTTTATCGCCCACAAAAACGTGCCTAATTCTCTCGTATCATTGTTTGAATTGGCGCAACCTTGAGTGTCGCGATAAAATCTGCAGTAGTTCCAAAGTTACAGCTCTGCACTGAAACAATATTTAATGCAAAGCGGCATGAAAGTTCATTTTTTCTAACAAATGATTACTGTTTTGATGATCGTATTTATTCTGGTCAATACACGTGTTCCAAATAGCTCACTGGGAGCACAACAACGGGGAGTATAGATATCACAAAAAAATTCAAATCACATTGTCCCCATCCTCTTTGGTGTGCGGGGGTGGTTAAAAAGGAGCACAGTTTGTCATGTGTGTTCTGAATGTCTGAACAAATTCCNGAACGGAATCGTTTGATAAATAATTTTAGTGGACAATAATCCTGCAACATCCACGATAAAAGGACATATCTTCGGGCAACTGATAATCGCGAAATAGGGGAAGGTGACATGGCATTCCGGACTGTGTGCCAAACAAATCATGGTACAATAATCTTTGCATATGGGCGGAATACTGCCAGGTTTCTAACAAATAATTGCTGTTTTGATGATCGTGTTTATTCTGGTCAATACACGTGTTCCAAATAGCTCACTGGGGTTGACCTCACTGGTGGTGGTTAAAATGTGTGTTCTGAATGTCTGAACAAATTCCACTGATTTCACTCGGGACTGGTATCCGAAACAGTTACAATTGGACATATATGTAGGACGTATCTTCGGACAATTTATAATCGTACTATTTGTGCTATTTTTTTTTTCACGGAACGCGCAAGGAATTCAGTCGATAAGACCACTGCTGTTGAGTTCTAACAAACTGATTTCGTGAGTTGCAGTGCACTGCGTGTGTGTGTGTGTGTGTGTGTGACATTTTGGCTCCACATTATGCATATATATATATATATATATATGTATATATATACTGTCATAAACAAATGAAATCTCCCGAATCACACAAGAAGACAACAGGGATTTTGTGCAAAGCAGAACGAACAAGACAAATTGGTCAATGGACTCATTTGTACATGCGTTTTGCCCGATCGATGTAGGGCGACCAATACAGATGACGGAAGCCGAAGAAAGAGAATAATTTGTATTGTTTGATTTCAAATCTGAACTATCTCTATCATTTATGTTGAACGTTTTTCAGTTTTCATCATATACACAATTATTGTGTTTACGCATGTCTGCGCATGGTTAATAGTTGCCAAAACTGGAAATGAAAACTGTGGAACAAGACAAAAAAAAAACAACAAAGCATACACTTATTCTCAAGAAAGGCTGATCGATAATAGTCTGACCACTTTCGTCTCGTCAGCCGTATTTTCGAATACACTTTGATCTCACCACTGGACATGGCACAGTTTCACCAGGCCCAGTGCCTATTCGCATCCGATTTGTTGTTTTACAGTGCGTGTCATTAAGTTCGGTTACAGTTGCTTCGTCGGAAATCTAATTCAGACCGGAAGATGAGGAGGCTGGGAACGGTAAAACTGTATCGATGTGATAAGAAACTATAATCCTATGGAAAGCAACCCAACAAATTTGCGGTTGTCATCCAGTTCTATATCTGTGATGTTCAAACCTCCCCAGGACCTTGGAGATTCGCAAGGAAACGAGAAGATTCAAGATAAATGACAACGGAGAATAAACGGATAACAGATTTTGAACACAGCTTTTTCATGATCAGAATTAAATACACACAAAGAAACTACCTAACAATGGGCCATCTGGACTAGTGAAAAAAGATAAACTATGGCTGTTTTTTGTAACAAAACGTCGACCGACTGAAACTTACTCGGGCTCTAGCATCCACCTGGGCGCCGTTACGCAACAACAAGCGTGCCACTTCTGTTTGACCGGCACGTGCGGCCAGGTGTAGTGCAGTCTCACTGCGTATTGTCGGCGCGTTCGGATTCGCTCCGTGTTGCAGTAGCAGAACAATGATACTCAAATGTCCCATGAACGAGGCCACATGTAACGGAGTGAGACCGGACTGTGAATAAAACAATCGAAAGGTAGAGATCCGCAGGGTAAAGAAGGAATACAAAAGACAATCTCACAGACGAATAAACCAATCACCTCAGTGAGCCTAGCGATTAAAATAACAATACTGGGGGATGAGTGGATCCTCCCAAAGCCTTAATATGGTAGGAAGTGAGTTTCTCGGGTTATGGCTCGTCACCCTCCAATCGCATCTCACGAAACGCTCCCATAGGGCCCAGCGTCTGAAATAGTCTCTGTTGAGGAAGCCCCTACTCACTAACTTCTGGTGGGGCGGAGGTGTTTTCCCAACAGAGTACCAGAACCAAAAGTTGGGTCGAGACTTCAAACCCCTATTCGTGAGCTACACGGCCGACGGTCATCACCTTGGGCGAATGGCTCAATCAGTTTTAGAGTAGCAAGCTTGGATCAGCCCATCCGATTGTTCAGAGGCACCAGGGACTCGTGATGGTCTTCGGTGTGGGTTTCACTCCTTGGGAGATCGTTAATTCCCCACGAGATAATGCATTCAAATGCGATGGAAATGTTTGTGATAACCAACGAAGAGGGGTAAGGGTCTCAAGTCCCGACCCGACTGTTAGCGATTCGAGTCCTGACAGGGACACAAAAAGTACGCGCTGCTGACGAGTCACAAACAGGAAGAAACAGCTGTCCAGTGCTCTTTGTTGGTTATCACAAATATTTTTATCGCATTTGGAAACTTTTTCTCTATCGTAATTAGTTTGGCAAGCAGTCTGGATTCGGACATGTGTGAAATACAACAAACGAAGGCGGGGTAGGGATGAGGATAGGAACGAAAAAGAGGACAGAAACGTGATGGACACCGTGTTCAAATGAAAAAGCCTCATTGTCTTCCACCGGATGTAACCGTCTCCATGTGACTGAGCAACGTACGTATCGAACCAAATTAATTCATACTGTACAAATATACATCTAGAGAGGTAAGTTTTTTTTCTAAATTGAGTACACTGTACAGGCAAATTGGATTATTTCGTAATGTGCAGGTTCTCAATTGATTTGCTTAATCTAATCTAGTCTAAACTCTCATCAAACAAATCGTATTGTGGTCTGTTTCGAAGAGGCTTATTTTTGAGTGGCATGCAAATTAAGGAGAAGGGGTTATAATAACAACAGAGAACCACGGGTGAGTACTTACGTAACGCGCTACTCGACGATATATGATGAAACCACACACAGAGACTATTTCCACGCGATCGATATTTTGCACGGCACAGTGCACACAAACGAAAGAAGTGATCAAACGCTCAGATTGGATTTCCTCGGGACAACACCAAAAGAGCCAAAACTAGCCTCATTCGCATTGAGTAGGTGTCATCTATGACACAATTGTGCCCCGGAATAGGGCGGTGATAGGATAGTCGAATTCGGCGGTTTTTTGCAATCGAATGAGTGCAAATGAAAAGTCATGAGTTTACATTGTTTGCATACTGATACTTGAAATTCGATACCGTCCACAAGTGGTGCGCCTACCCAGGGGGGGGGGAGATGAGAGCTGTGATGACGATCTTATTTCAACATGGCGGACGGTCCATCCAAAGCACTTAGGTTGGGATAAAAGAAGATCAAATGAGCAGAATCATCTGGATCGCCTGTGAGGGCCATCTGCGGTGAATAGCATCATATTTTTACGCGTTTCGTATGACAATATATCGTACTGTGTCCGAGGCAATCTTAGGTGTCTGAGAGAGTACATTAGACGATAGTTTTGATGTCCACTGCTGATCTCTATTCAACTGGTTCAAAATAGTTTTCATGAAAGTTTGTCACCTGGTATCGAAAAGGATCTGTTCCGATTGTTGTCAACGAGGGACACGTAATTGTAACTTGACTAACTGGAAGTGCGCAGTCCGTCACATAGTAGAACCTTCAAACAAAGTGTGTTTACCCAGAGCGCGTGATACAACAAGTGACTGGAGCTAGAGCTTGTATCTGCTTCGTGGATTGGGGGAGAATACTGAAAGCTTATGATTGCATGTGTAGTCACTTTCCAAAAGGATCTCATCCCCCGTAGAGGAAGTACAGTACAGCTCCTTACCAAACAAAAATGTACTGAGCAGAACCACAAAAAATGATTTTGAACAGAGGGTAATATCTTATGTAATCGACCACGCAATTGGGATATAAGACAATATTGTCAAGTGATATTTTGAATCCTGAAGACGAACATTCTCTCGATTCTCTCTACATATTTTACATCAAACTCTTCAGTTGGGAATGAAAGTTAAACACATCAGCCTATATAAATTCTCTATATTTCGCTTAAATTTTTTCCCTGCATTCTGTTCTTTTATCCAATTGGGAGGTAAATAGACAGCAACCAAAACCAGCGCACGAAAGTTCATGGGTAATGGTTGTCAGAACTGAAAACTGAAACTCTTTCGTAGATGTTGACTACTTGGATGTATGCCGTTCCTTAAAGTCTCAGATACCTATTCGGAAAGCTCTCATCTACCTAGCACCTGCATTCCCATGCAAATTATACAAAATGTCCCCTGTTTCTACCATTCAGAGTTGAAATTCTGAGTCAAGCCAACCAGAAGTTAATAGGTTGATCAAACCAAAATCTTCTCTTCAATTGGTCACATTTGATGTCCGCACATTTTATTACTCTATCAACTAGAACCGTTGAAATTTTCCACTTAGACTTATACTGTTTCCGAACCGTGTATACTATCATTGCGTTATTCACACCCCACCTCATTCTCCCGTTTCATGCTCTGTGTCAAATAGTTTGTGCATCTTCTCAATTTGTTTTAAACATTATTCCAATGAAATTTCCAATTTGTCTTCGATTTCATTTGCAACTTTCTTGTCTTTCTGCTACTGTTGATCAAAATGGGTAACCAAAAGACAGCAAACCATAACCAGCGCACGATAGTGCGCCACTACGAGAAGATCGTGAACCCGTTTGAGACGCTTGGTCGTATGGGAGCATGTTATGAAATGCAACGGACGGGTGATAAGCCACAAACCAAGACACTCACTCCCGACCATAGTGAGGCTTTCGGGAAACCAAACTCAGGGTAGCTGTTTGTCAGCAAGAATAAAAATAATCGGCGAATAGTCACCATTCCATGAAAAGTAACACCAGAAGATTTCCAATCATTTTAAAAATATTCCGGCTTCATTGGAAATTGACACCTCGGGATGCACGTTGAAAGCACGTGTAGCCGTGTGTGTGTAGTCGGGCATGCACATTTGCGGCCAGGATATCACACAGCACAGGTAAAGAGAGACAGAAAAAATCCATATGAATCTTTACAAGCACATCGAAAATGTCAAAAACCACACCGGATGCTCCAAAATGATTAACTGTACACCCACTCTGATGAACAAATGATTGGATGGCAATGGAGTGTATGAATTGCGCGTGTGTTTCGTGCTTTGGGAGAATAAAACAGCAAAAGGAGACGGAGTGTAGGTGGACGTTTAGAACGGAAAACAAGAAAGGAATGAAAGATCATCAAAACGACGCATAGGATAAGCACAATCAGGGAAAACGACAAGACTATTATCAATAATAATAATAATAATAATAATAATAATAATAATTTCGATGCACAAGGGTATTTTATCACCAACAGGTAACTGAGTGATACAATCCGGATAACCGGAAAGCAAAACAACCGTGATTCGTTAAATGTGAGCTGTTAAATGAACTCTCATCCAGTAGCATTCAGTTGGGAACGGTGTGTGAAAGAGAGAATTTGAAGTTGACAAAGTATTGATAATCGGTTCTCGCCTGTTTGTCAAGCTTGACAATTTGTCTGCAATAGATGTTTCATCACCAGCCGAGGTGACATCATCAGTGCTTGTGAAGTGGAGCATTGATGATGTCACCTCGGTTGGTGTGATGAAGCGTCTATTACAAACAAATTACCAAACTGGGCAAACAGGTGAAATGAGATTTTGAAGTATTTCACATTCAAATGCAATGTGTGCATCACTACATCCGACGAGTTGATTGCCCTTCAGAGCGCTTCATATTCTTATGTCAAGACCTAATTGGTGCGTATACACCGCATCTCTCGTGTGAGTCACGTGACCTAGTCGACTAGTGTGACAAAAACAGAAAATGGGGGAATTCGATGCCATATTCGAAAACATCCGGGATGAAGAGTTGCGGAACAATTCTGTTTCGGTTAGTGACTGTATGTCATCCAAAATAAAACCGTCCAGTAACAAAAAACAAAACAGTCCATTTGTCAGATAATTGATAGCACAATCGGATTTTCGCTGATTGACAATAACCGGACTAACCGAATTAATTTCCACATGACGAGTAACTGGATCATGAAACAATCATTCTATAGTTCATTTGGTGAACCGAGTTAAATTACAAATACTGATTGCATTTGTGAAAATATGACTCTGTAATTTTAGAAATATATTTCACTTTTCTATATCATATTAGTATAGCGACAGCTATGAGTGAAGAGTATTTAATCCAAACTTTATCTCCCACTGCAATGTTCTTAGTTCTGTTGTATTACCGTTTGAATTCGCTTCACCTTGAGTGTAGCGAAAAAATCTGAAACAATATTTCGAAAAGTAGTGCTCGCACTTGAAAAATATTTTATGCAAAGCAATGTGACAGTTCATTTTTTTCAGTAAATGAATGCTTTTTTCATGAAGATGTTTATTTCGGTCTATGCATCTATTCTGAAGAGCTTATCTTCTCCATTTGGTGCATATATCGGTACTGATGAATTAAAATTCTCTAGCTTAATCAATGGATAACGTATGCGGCTACACACTATTCACGTAAAATCCATCATCCTGAAGGAACTAATCTCAGAAGCACAAAGATTGCATATAGTTGAAGCTCAGAGGCAACTGCATCGAGAGACACATAAATCCGATGACTCAATTCATGACTTATGCAAGTGCTACGATGTGAACATAAGTCCAATTTGTTGCACAATCAACGGAATTTCTCTATCAGGACATAAACTAAGAGGGAGAAAACCAATCACATCTTAACAAGACGATGACCCAATTCGATTGCAGCTGAGAAAGGTTGTACAGCAGCACTGTGGAGGATAGCCCAATTGTGTTTTCTTCACGGCACTGTTTGGAAAATGATGACTCAACTTGAACGGCAGCCGGCGTCACCCGACATGGAGCCGTTATTGATTGCCCAACAGAGGAGAGGTATGTATTGATTTGACCAACAAACTGAAATCTCACGAAAGTCGTCCATTTGGCGTTTGGGTTAATGTCACTGGTGGTTACCGAGCCATACAGCAGGTGGTTAAAGTTGATCACTGGACTTAATTTTTCAATGAATTTTGTTTTACCTGTCAAGAGATGTAAACATCCATCATGCCCAATTTGAGTCGGACCGGAAGCGAATACGGAACGCCTTGTTATTGTCGGTCTCCGGCATACGTGCCATTCTGGATCGCGTGAAAATTGCGACTCGGATGAGGCAGGTTTTCGATAACTCTTGAAATGCATTAACCAAATTCTTATTTTATTCAGATAAGGCTTAGTGTTACATCTCACAGGAGGTCGTTCGTAGAAAAGTTTCGGTTCCCATCATATATTTGTAAAAATATACTCCAAGAAACATAAAACTTAACATTGATTTGTACGGCTCGTTGAATAAGCGTCCTGTGGTGTCACCATACACAAACCGGAAGGAACGTCTAAGATCCTTGGAATGCATTCGCAGAAGTCATATTTTCCCAGATAAATTTTATTGTCGTACCTCACTCGGGGTCGGTCGTACAAATCGCTTAGACCTCATTAAATACGGGTTTTGCACATTTACGCAGTTTCTGGATGGGTCAAGTCCAATGTCAAATTGTTTCAGTTACCACTAAGCAGTTGGGATCTGAATGCAACCGGACTTGTGTTGGAAACAGGGACAAGTCAGCGGTCAGGGTTAAGAAACTGACAAATGGTATTTGGCAATCAACCATGCAAAAATGACTAAATCTAGTGCTCAAAAACAAAGAAGGGCAAACAGAACATTGACAAAATGAAAGTACAATACCTGTATGATGCCTATGAGTCACTTCTACGAATGAATTCCTTGCTTTGCTATTTTACAACTGATGCACTAGCAACCGTCGTCAATATCGAGAAAACGTACATTTCGAAGGCATTCAATTAATCAAAGCAAAGACATACATGGATATCATATCAGATGTTGCGTTTAATGTGGAGCAATATTAAATTCAATCCCTCGTGAATGAGGCTCGGAACACTACGCATTGGGGGCAACAAATCTGATGAAGGTCAGGGTGTTTTGTTGCCCGCGGTTGATCACTACTTGTATAGTTTACGACATGTTTCACAGAACCGCATCATTTGTTCTGTCCGGCGATGCATCAGGATGATGTTCTTCCATCCACCACCAGCAGCTCCTTGGAATTTGTTGTTCAGTTCGCATGCTTGTTCAACAACTGATTGTTGTCAATTCTCTCACAGTTAGACATGTTCGTGTTGGGTCCAGTGCAAGAGTACACATTCAAGGTATCCCGAATTGCGGTGTACACTCCGACATGATCCCACCGGTTCATGGATCGCATTTTTTCTTCCGGTGACTTATCATCATCCTGTCCCCAAAGTCAATTCCAATCTGTCTGAAAGCCTCATTTGTGTGCCCATGTGTCGCTGCATGCGATTATTATACAAATGCGTTTGGNTTGGACATGGACTAGCAGTGTGCGAGTATCGCTCGAGTTTTTAAACTGATTTGATCGGATCGATCGAGGAGAAATGATAATTTGACAATTTGGCAAAGGATTTATTCGTCTAAACGGAACATTTAAGTTGATCCCAGGCCCCGAGGGGATCAATGCATAATAGGCAATGCACATAAGATTAGAATAACGATTGGAGTTCTGCAAGACTCGGCTGATTTTTCCGAATGAAACTGACAGAAACAATGTTTGTGAATGGCTTTTTGCATTGGCCTTACACCTTCCGATTTGTAGCCTTTACTGGCAGACAGCAATGAATAGTATAGAGGCTCGGATAGTCACTTGGCTCATGTGCAGCTGATGTATGAGCTCAGAGTTCAATCAAGCTGAATCGGAAGTAAATTTGGTCACGACACAGATGACATATTTTAAGTGAGTATTGAAGGGTTTGATTCAATTCCAGAGAGAATTCTTCGTGCATATAGCGAATGAAGTGTGAAGTGAAAAGTTAGCAAGCCTTGGACAGCTGTTTCAACCCGGTTGGGTCTCATCAGCATTGCGAATCCATCAACCCAACCGGGGATAGAACCAGGGACCTCATGGGCAGAACGCAGGTATACTACCCTCTCGGTCATCGGGCAGCTGATCAGACAGTTCTGCTTTCTGCCTGTGCGGTTACGGGTTTGATTCCCAGCTGGGTAGATAGATTCGTACTGCTGATGAGACCCAACCAAGTCGAAACAGCAGATAGATTTGCAGTTCACACTTCATTTGCTACATACACGACGAATTCACTTTTGAAGCAGGTGACATACTTGAATTGGTCCATGTGAGAGTGTAGTTGACTTAGGATTGAACGATTAAATGTGGAACAAGAAGAAGAAGAAGAACAACAACAACAACAACAACAACGGTAGTAATAATGATAACAATATAAAATCACATAAAATCCGTACCTCAGTGGTTGCTTCTAACAGACAACCGTGTTTGAGTAGCAGTTCCACAATTTTGATCCTATTCTTTTGGCATGCGATGTGTAACGGTGTGAAACCATTCTGAGAGGGAGAGAAATAAGCGGGTTGGAAAGTGAGGAGGAGGGGCGCATAGGAAAAGTGAGTGAGGGTGTAGAGAAAGTGAATATGCATAACTGTGTCATTGAAAAAGATTTTCTCCGGGCACATAAAGCACAAAGTGAGTAAAATCTAAGGAAGTATGCAAAAAGTGATTAGAGTTTGAATTTACTACTTGTAAAAATGGTCTGACGAACAAAGTGTAATTGAGTGTCTGAACTTCCGCTATTTGGAAATCATACTTAATCGGGCACTGAAATCTCTGGATGTATATTAGAGAGGACTATGGCAAATTTTCCTCCTGAATGGAGTCGGTTTGACTTTCACATCCTGAAGGAAATCGGCTATTCACCCTCAGAAAAAAAGAGGTAACTCTGTTCGCACTTTTTTTACCATCCAATTTAATGAATTCATTTCAACGTTGCAATACAAAGGCGGGAAGCGGGGGTGGGTGAGCAGATTAGACCGATTGAAAGAAAATGCAACGTAAATTGATAGCCTGTCAAAAGCTCCAGTACACCAACGCGCTCAACAAACTAAGCTTGGACTGCATATTGGAATCAATGATAGTTTTGCCTACAATAAATTGACAGAAGCATATGCACGCAATGGACGCTGATTGCACCGGAACCATTTCCCTTGATTCGACTTGAATACAACAGCGAACAACAACAACAGCTTCATAAATGGCTGGAGCTCCTTCGTTGATTAACCGGTTGGCCACTTATTAAACCTGAGTTCTTTTCAACTGAAGATATTCCGGCATCGATTGCAGATGTTCAGGTATTAATCTATGTACGTTCTGGTATCGCATTACAGCAATACTCGGATATCTCAAATTCTCAACTAGTGATAGATCGCTTTACTGTCGTACAGATCAGTATCACGCCTAACCTACCGGAAACTTATGTAATGGAAAGAAGGTTGGCCGGCTTCTATCAGTGAGCAGTAGTTGGTCTATGCGACCACCCTGTCTGTTGTTCATCACACACAAACGCATGCACTGAAAGCAAAGTTCATTCACACAGAAAAATCTTAAATTGGACACTAAAAGTCAATTCATCTTACCATACTGTGAATGACACAATCAATACAATTCGGTCGATCAGTTCAATGATATGCCACTCAGAAGCGCGTTTATTCAACAATAAAATCCTGTCTCTCTGTCGAATTCAATAAGTACACTAAACTCAAACAGATGAATGGGTGGTGGAGACCAAACAGGTGAAAAGTAAAACCTGTGTTCAGAAAGTCTAGTCTATACAGTCCAGACAGTTTCGAGTACCTCAGTGTGTCTGGAAGCTAACTTAATTAATACCGTATTGAATCAAACTTATACGTTCAACAACAAGAGATTACGAATTCGGCAAGGTGATTAACGATGGATTAACAAACTGCAGTGTGATGGGCTAAAATTGTACCATCACTCCCGCCCCGAACACACTGTTTGCGGAAAGCCTCTGGATAAATGAAAAGCTGACGAACTAAACACAACAGAACGAAAAAACAACAACCAAAAGTTGTCTAGATGGAGACATTCTGGCTGAACAGTTGTCTTTAATTCATTGCGCAGGCATGCAACTGATCGCGTACTGGATGAACTAAGCGAACTGTGGACACATACCAGAGCACGCGCGTTCACATCACAACCGCGTTCCAAGAGCACTTTGGCCACTTGAAGATTGCCACAATGTGCGGCCACATGAAGCGGAGTCAAATAGT
>UZAN01041330.1:41806-52775 GCA_900618425.1 Echinostoma caproni | reverse complement strand
CACGGCTGGATCAGTCACAGACTACAGCCACACACTGATGAAAAATCAATCCGAAATCAGACCACTTACTATATGCGGGGTATGGAAACCCAGGCGACCGGATGGAATGATGGGTTGAGATACCATGGGGATGAAGGGAAACTATCCACACTGTTCCATTTTGTCGGCAAATGTTTGCCATTGCGTTTCAAAGTGAAATCAACCTGAGAGTGAGGTAGATGGCAATGACTAATCACTGACCGGTTATGAGGGGGAGTGGAGTTAATGTCGATGTCAATTAGATTTTTTTCCGTAATGTTGTTGCTGCTGTGTGTAACAATAAAAACAAACCACGATCAGAAATGTGTCCAAAAATGAGATCGTATATTGCATTTACACAGTATAGAATAAAAAATGGCTGCAAGCTCCCATTTTAGTTGTGAGGTTTCGGATTAGTTTTTCAGTTGGCGCGCTGAATTCTTGCGGTTGATTGATCCCAACAACGACCAAACAATTGTACGATTACTAACCAAGTTTTCTTTATTCTGAATACGATGAGATTTATGAAGATAGCCGGAATTAAATCCTTCCTTGCTTACTTATAAATGGTAATGCGGTTATATAAACCAATCAACTACCTTTATATTTCATTTTTTTCATTGGTGTTTGATGGTTGAATTCATCCCGATATGACCACGTGCTGAAAACTTTCTAGATTTGGACCTAATTTTTCTCTTAGGCGATCGTTTTGTTTAAGCTTATCATGGGAACTTCCGTATCCAGCAAATGTGAATGAGGAAAGAATGCTTTCTTTTCTTTCAATTTGACATAATTCTTCTTTTCCCTAGGCGAAGCCACCCTTCTGTAAGTTATCTTGAATTTATCAAACAATGCTCTAGCGTACATGAGGTTTTGTATTACATACACCAATCAAACATATAGGCTTTTTCACAAATACATCGTCTGTTTAAGGTATGACAATTGTGCCAAGTGAAATAGTGCTAACTGTGGTAATGTCACTTCTGTCAATCGATTTTTGAATGAACACATGGACACACACGCACACACAAATATATATGACATTGAATGACTGTCCAGTCACTCATATACTACTTTTTGCCAAATATCCAATAAAGACGCCTAATTTACGTTTGTTGAGGTTAGTAGCATCTAACCCACCTACAAATCATCGAATCATAGTATTGAGTCTTCTATTTCCTGATTCTGAAAGAGCTGTCCAAACAAATTTACCCGGTGTTGCAAATATATATATATATATCATTCAACATATTTTTGCTAGGAACACGTATCCTACTCAAATATCTCTTGAGGAAAACTGATATGCAGCAACAGGGCTAAAAGGCATTGGAGAAATAATGCAATGGTATATACAGAATTGCCAAATCGATACAATGTACAGCGTGCTCGAAACACGCAACTTACCACACCTACCTAGCAGGGCCGTATGTGGTTCGCCACTCCAAATCCCGGGGCTTGGATTGCCGGTTTCCGTCAATGAACTGCAGATCTTTGTTACTATAGGGGCTCGCCCCGTCTACTGTTCATCACATGGATTTGTGTTTTATTATTACACCCAAACTAGGATCCATGTGAAATAGCATAACAAATGGCATGAAACAATGATGTTATATTCAAAGAGACTTTGTGCTAATCAACAAGTACACATCACAACAAAAACTGAACCAGTTCTAAACTGCAACATAATACTGTTCCGATTAACTTACTGGATGCGGTCGCATGAGATCATAGAGATAGCCAATGAGACGACGAAACGAAAGAGGTCCTTGTTCATAGGATAAATTTTGCCACAGTATTCTGCCTAAGTAACATGCATTTGATGGATTACCCGACTAATTTAGCTCCCGCATCCTGTTTCAAATAACTTGAAAAAAGAAGGTGCCTGCAAGATCATATACAATCTGCACGAAGCAGCGGATGGGACGAATGAGACCAAAAGTTATACAGTAAATGGAGAAAAAGTCGAGGACGTTAGAATGAGATGCATCGCCATAGTTGGTACCTGAGTTTATGTCGAGTTTTGTCTTGTGCGGTCTAGCTAGTGTAAAGTTGACTGGCGGACGTATTCAGTGACTCTGGAAGCCAATCGGTGTTCTGTTTTACCCGTAAGTTATACCGGCTCTACTGTCATGAAACGTAACAATCAGACCAATACGACAGTCAACGAGAGAGAGAGAGAGCGAGAAAAGGTAATGGAATACCGGAGACAAATTGAATTCACAAGCAAACGAAGAACTATCCTATCTCACGTATTATATAAGCCAAGGGGAATGATATTGGGTGAATGCATGAATGCACAACGGAATTTTCCGGAATATCCGAATAAAAGTACGACGATCAGGTGGTTTCTGGCAAGTTAGAAAGAATTGCTGATGAGACCCAACCAGGTCGAAACAGCTGTCCAGTGCTTCCGAGCTTTTCAGTTCACGCTTCATTTGCTATATATACGACGAATTCTCATTTGAAATATTATTTTGTTTTAGAGAAGAAGGACGTAAGGGGTACCTGGAAGGAGTAGCATCATTGATCCCTTAGGGAACATATTCCTCCGTTAATTACCCAACTTTCAATTGGGGTTCTAAGAAGTTGAGGCGTACACTAGTGGCGACACCCCGGTACACCGCACATCTGTTGGGTCTGCTCGTATAGTAAAACCTTTGGCCAGATGATCCGAAGTAGACTAAAGATGGCTACTCTTTATGGGACGAACGAGGGCAACTACCTGCTTCAACTGAAATCCAAGGGGAATCTGTTCCACTGACAGAAATGCACGCCTTTCTTGGTTGCGTCTTTCAAATGGTGAGCGAGCTCTGAGAAAGGAATCATATGTGGTGATCAACCGGTTTAAGTCGATGTCACTGGCGTGCTTTGAGCTTTAGGGTCCGAGGTTAGAACCCCGCCACTGTTGCTGAACTTTGGTGGTAGTTATCTTTGCTGTCACCTGACTCAATACCTTATCTGCCCTAATGGAGCCGTGGGTGGTAAGCTACTCTAAGTCCTGGGGCTTAGGTTGCTGGTACCCATGTGTGAACAAAAGATTCTCGTGACACTGTACTTTACTCCTAGTACTGTTCGTCGCACAATAACTTGTGATGAAGAGTGCTTGTATGTTTTGTCCTTTCTTATACGACCATCTTCTGCTATAGGATAACTACTCCACGTGCCACTATGACCAATAGAGGTTCTCGTTAACAGGATTACAAGCGATATCCCTATCTGTGTTAGTCCTTCTTATTCGAAATTACATCTCTAGTCTTTGTATATCCCAGTGCAACCTAAAAGGTACCACGGTTGTTTTACGCAGGCAGATGGCCAGTAGTTTGGTTCATTCGCTTCCTCGGGAAAGCCGCGTAGATTAAACGGAACGAGACTAGGGGTTTTGATCCTAATATTGGAGGGTTCCATTCGTCCCGTCGGAGTAGTGTTTTCAGCCAAGAGAAAACTTACCTCATCCTCAGGCAGTGCTACTGCTACTGCTGTTCATCCGCTTATCCAATGCGGTTCGGCCCAAAATATTCCAGCCTGGCCAAAAATTTGAAGATCGTTATTCTATCCAAGACCTGTGGGACGTCTAATCAGAATGTAGCCTCCGAACTTATCGTACTGAAGGTGCACGAAATTAGTTCTGAAAATAGCATACTAACTGATGTCCACGAGAATAATTTTATCCCACTACTGTAAATCGGTGATAGGAAACCGCACATGCATTCATTCACCTACTTCTATTTGACAGATTGTGCAATGAGAACGATTTCTACATAAGCTGAAATTCACAACCAATTTTGGGATTAGGTACCAAAACAAACTGGTGAAGAAAACTACCATTAACATCGTACGAAGAGGGCCCCGGACTAGCAATCCATGTGACAAGCAGCGAGGCTTGAAAGACGTGATATATATAGAAATTTAAACGAAATAAAGTGATTGAACACGCTTCATCAGGCATCGCCATTTACCAGAAGTTTTTCAATCTACTACTCAATCACGTCATCATCATCACCAACCGCAACAATACTATTATTATTATTATTATTTTTATTATTATTATTATTATTACTATTTGGTGTTGTTGTCCTTTTGATGATAGACATTTCCGAAACATTCAAATCCCTAATCCGTTTATGAACGTTGTTCACTTTACATTAACATTTATAGTATGTGATTGGACAGTGCTTTTCAATAGTGACAATCCTTTGTTAAGTTTATTCTGTACTGGAGGTCAGTTTACAAAACACTTATCAATCTCAATACTAAGCATTACAAGTAAATGTCACCAAAACATTCAATGGTCCAGTTATTCAGCCTCGAGGTAAAAGCATCTAATGGCTTATCGGTCGTTTATCGTACATATTGGATTATATCACATCACTGACCCTCTCTCTGAGTCCGCTTCTCAACTTCCCCTCTACAAATTATCCGTCCTGAAACCCTCGCGTGTTATCGGTCAATCGTATGTCAACAGCCAGATGTTCCATGTGCCGGGTTATGAAGCGTGGACGGGGAGCAGAAAAAGATTGGTAGAACGAAAACACGGAAGCAATTGCTGTTGCGGTTGCCAAGGTTGTGATCTGATCTGATCCGATCCTTCCGCTGGGATCGTTCAACGGATTCACAGGCAGGTGTTGTTTCGTTTCTATTTTGGGGTCGAGACAAATCACAGATCAAATGATGCGTGTATCTCGATGACCTCGCCTGCACATACCCCCCCCCCCCCCGCTCTCCCTTACCCCGTGAGGGATCTGATTGCAACCGGCAGTATTGCACGCATCCATGGCCTGGTCAATCATCTGCGTTGTGCTGGTGAGCACATGTCACACGTGGTTTATAAGTCACGTGGAGACCATAACCTGACGTCATATGCAGGTTTAGCTAGCTGATTCATTCAGCTATCGGTTTTGACTGAAATCAATGAGAGTAGTGGTCAGTTGGTGTTTGAATGAACACATAGGGGTAATGATTGAAGGGGGAGGTGATACGTTTATAAATATCAGCTTGCGTGTGTGTGTGTGGGGGGGGGTCGGTCAGCCACCTGCTATTTGGGGATTGAATAACTAATAACTAACTGTCCGATAATTCTTTATACAATGATTGAGTTGGAAGGATCCAACTCAACCTCCATGGTGTGGGTGGCGGTGATGATGATGATGATGATGGCGATTTCATTGACAGTGAGATGCGGAGATGAAAACGAAAAGAATTACTTTGTCCTGTTTTCGACCCAAGAGATACTGATGACAATTCAACGACCAACTGGACTCTCCTGACAACGAATTTTGCATTGCACATGATCTGGCCTACTGAATATACCTACATGTTTGCCGCAAATAACAAATGAAAATCCATATATAATGAAAGTGAAAACAGAAACCGTTGCACGGAATAATAAATTTATTAAATTAAATAATAAAATTATTGAATTCTAATTGAATCGTGTCATATCCGAAATGAGGAAAGATGAGTGTAATTTTAGTGGACCTCTTGGGATGTATTTGTAATTTGTCTAGTTGGTTGGCAAGTGTCAATAAAATCTCAATGTCAATTCGGTGAATATATTATACCACTGATAATTGTGAATGAATGTAAGGACGAAGTTGTTAGATAGCACTCAATAAACGAGCAATGTAAGTGTTAGTGGTAAGTTTCATATGGAACTTGATCTCTTAACACAAGTAGCACCGAAACATAACCTGGCAAAACTGGGGGGTTGGGGGAATCTTTAGTGTAAAAAACCGAAAATTTCGGAATCATTTCATGTTGAGTGAATTCCTGACTCATTTGTATTAAAATCTGTGTTCATTCTTCAGGACAATCAGGATAGAGAATATCCGTTTGTGAACGTATGCCTATAGGTGAAGAAATGTTTTTCATGCCACATCGTAGGAATACCACAGTCTTGGTGTGGTCTTACTTATCTGCCCGATTATGGATTTAAGCAATGTTCAGATTGAAGTTATGGCAGATAAATTTTACGAAAAATTCAGCGCATTACATTACTCTGTTGCGATCGTAAAAACCACTAGTAGTGTTAATCGAGTGGTTACCATCGGTATGAATTGCGTTCTTCGTACTAAAATTTCGAGGTTGGAACCCCATCACTGGGTCAGAACTTTTGTGGTTTATTCAGTGTTTTACGTTTAAATCGACTGCTTGTTCTTTTGGGATTTAATTGGTTCCTTGGTTTAGTTTTATCACTCACATACGTGATCAGAAAGGCCTCGGGACGGGTTCACATTATGATAATCAATACAATGTCACAACTATTCTTTGGTGATTTCGCCAAATGGTGACACCGAAAAATACGTGGTGAATCGTCCGTACAATTACACTGTACCCTCATTACTTTTCTTACCCAGTAAGTCTATCACCCCCTGTAGATTATAACGAGTAAAGTGTTGGAAACCTAAAAGCGATTGTTGGTGTAGAGCTTGACAAAAGAATATCACTGCCGCATTTTAGTCAAACGTTCACCCTACAAATTTGTTTTGAAAATGATACAGTTGATTCGCATTGATCAAAATACCCTTCGAAATGAGTAAGTTTATCCAGACGTCAGACTAACTGGTGCACAGATGCAGTGGATCCTAGGACAACATGGAATATTTCTCAGCAATGAATCGCATAAGATTCCAATGTCTCAAAGTATGTTCAAGACAGCGAAACTAGCCATGTGGGCACTTATCATGAGTTGTGTCAGACATTATGTTTTACGACCAGAGGAGGATTGTTTTAACGTATAGTATATAGTATATTCACAGATGCACAACATGCTGCCAACTAACCACGACTGGGTATCCAAATGCGCGGATAGACTTTGGCTTTGTGCCGAAATGCATTGCATCTTTTTTATCCTCNCAAGTAAAGTTGTTTTGTGTGGAAACAAGACAGAACCCCTAAGAACTCGGGTGGTGTGGTGTGGGGTGGGGAAGAGAGGGAGTATACAGAGCTGTTGAGTCGATCTAGCACAGAAATTTACAAGAATCGCGAAGAAAGACAAGAGTGTTGAAGAAAGCGAACGGGAGTGGCTTTTGTATGACCGACAGTCTATCATCTTGTCATTTGCTCTATCCTAGTCACATGAGAGACACGTGACTTTGGCATTTGAGCACATTAGAAGGAGAGTACGCCAGTGGCTGGAAAATGAGTTTCACCACGACTGGACGCCACCCTGAACACAATGGCATACCGTTTACACGTGTTTAATAGATCAATGCCCCGGGCCACTCGGGTCCCAGACACTCAGTTCCCGACACGCACTGATGGCTCGCACGTGTTTGCTTGTCTGCCGGTGCGATGGGAATATTTATTCAACACTTGTCATCGCTTTACCCAACCGCACTGTGTCAACGTCTGACACACGTGAGAGACCGATATATCCATTAACGCAAATATGTACCCATCTTTTTATAAACTCAAGAACGGAGAAGGACGGCTGTGTAAACTGGAGTAACTAATATAGAACCACTGAGGATGACTGAAGTGAATGCCGGTAAACATGAATTTGATCTCCTGAATATTACTGGATCACTGACCACCGAGCGTGTTCAACGAAAACTAGGATAAGTATTCCTTTGTGGGGGGGGGGGGNGATTTCATTCATGTCCCGAAAGCCCACGGACAAAATTTATCCCGAAATAAATTTTTTCTGATAGAACACTTCCTGATCCTTGATCGAGTCCGTGGATTCAGTTAACTTAACGACTACTGTGGGAATCATTCAGCGATCATTGGGCTGGGTGGGGGTGATCAACGAATAGCCGAAACACATCAGTGATATCACTCAATGCAAGCGAGAGCGAAAATCGGTCTTCTCACTATTTGATTGCCCCAGATTCCTTGCACCGTAAATTCCGACGCATCAGATGAACTCTTGTTCGAGCCCCTGATTCAAACCTTGGACAAATTCACTGACCTCTTGAATCATTCATGCGATCTGAATGGAGTGTATGTGCATCGGTTTATGCATGTTCAGCCACTGCATTTGACATGCGGGCTGTGGTTCATTTTTGCAATCTGTCTTGATTGTAAATGGAATCGGCGGTGACCTTGTATTGAAAGAATAGCTTAAACATTTCGTAAAGACGATCGTCCGTGAATATTAAATGCTCATAAAAATTTTCTGTGATACCATATATTGGTGAATTGGGATTGCAGTTCAGTCCAGCTGATAGTTCGTAGAGGTTGGTCCTCGAAAAGAGGGAGATCTATCTGAACAAGACCGGAAGAAAACCTGAGCAGCACGGGTATTGGCCACCAATTTCTCGTGGTCCCTCGCTCAGCTGTTCACGTGCATTTATATGGTTGCATCGCGGGGGCAAATCACTGTAGATTGTGGTTCGCTGTTTTGCTCTGTGAGTGATTGATTGGAGTACAGTGTCAGATGAAGTGTGCAAGGTAAAACTAGATGTACTACGGAACAGTCTGCTGACTGTTCTTCTCTTCCTCGCCAACACCTACATTTATTTACCATAAAAGTTCGGTTTAGTGTGTTCCAT
Organism: Echinostoma caproni; assembly: GCA_900618425.1. Lineage (NCBI taxonomy): Eukaryota > Metazoa > Platyhelminthes > Trematoda > Plagiorchiida > Echinostomatidae > Echinostoma > Echinostoma caproni. The sequence continues at coordinate 44,265 of UZAN01041330.1, read as the reverse complement.
ACTGTTAATTTTTTTTAAACCTACTATTTGTATTGTCAATTGCGGTTACTTGTGAGTAGTGTTGTAAAAAGAGTGTTTGATTTTCACTGAAAATTGCCTCTCTGAATGTGTTCCAGTGGATACACCACATAGTCAGTGAGTGAGTGCATGCATCTGGTGATGGCACGATAAGGCGAAGTGGCAAACAAGCACGTTTTCCTTGGTTTACTACCCAGTCAAATATAATACAATTATATAGGTGAAACTGAAAATGAATGAGATACTGAAGAACAAATAGTGAGAGAGTGGTGTGGATTGAAATGTGAGTTCATACAAATAAGTCACAATCAAGTAGTCAATGTTCCGCTCGGTCCTTGATGGATTTCTTTAGTATTGTTACGTAATCGGTTTGGTGATAGCTGGCCATGCCAATTTGAGAGCTCTAACAAGTTCTCTTTGAGAGCATAGAAGAAGGTTGTTCAGTCAGCTCTCTCCACTCGTTATTGTCGTGTAAATTGAACTGACAGCTACCGTCAAAGATGGCATTTGAAAACAGTGGTAAAGGTTATTTAAATCGGCCTCCAATGCGAGCCCGTAAGCACAGTGGTATTACACACGACTTTTGGTGAATACGCACTATTGATAAGCTTCAACAAAGGTGAAATTTGAGTCTCGTGCCTCCCGAATATGTGGTTGACTAGTTGATTTGGCGTGTGTAAAATGTAAAGGAAGATAAATCCAAACGGGTCTCCACTATTTTTTCAAGAGAAACAAAGTTGCCAGTAGGCCGGCTTACTGTGTATCACTGAATTTTACTCCCAGAAAAATCCATGCGAATTCGTTTTATCGATCAAATCAGGTGTTGTTCACGAAGCCTTCCTCGTAGAATTTTCAGTCTGAGTAAAATCAGGTACGCATAATCATTATCATATATATGTGGAAATACATCTATCTTCATTTCCATTTTTATGCATTTTACCTTTAATGGTGGAAAGAAATCGGAAACTGTCATAGAAACTCGGTAAACATGTTTCTTTGGTAGATCACAGAACATCAACATAGCTTTTCCTCAGAGAAATATTTCCAGGATGTAGTTTTGTTAGTCCTCCTCACGTTGAACTATTTGAGTTTATTGAAAGCGAAGCTAGGATTTGGAATTATTGTAAAAGGCAGAAAGCACCATAGACTGTCTCAAAATGGTATAGGGTTTTTCAGTTTATGCATCTGATGCAAAATATCACTGTTAACTGTTAATTGGGCGATTGGTAATGATGATGAGGATGGTGATGATGATGATAGAACCTTTTTCAGGGTTCTTGTTTTATACTTTACTGTCGAAGAAATGTAAATTGACATCGGGGAATCTTTCGAACAATACGGAATTCAAATTCCTTTAAATTCAAAATCTCTTTCCCCATTTTTCAACCAGCCATCATTCACAGTCTATCGCAAACGTTGTTGCAGTCCCGATGATTCTGGTCGTTGAAATAAATCGGCGACCAACCTCAACTCATTTTCCGGAATTCTCCGAATTTCTCCTAATACAGTCGAGATATTTGTGTTTATTTTTCTGTGGCGAACAGTTTGCCCACTTCTTCCCTTCTGTCTATCCACCGCCCCGCCCATAGACACACACAAACACAGAGAGACAAGTACACAATCTATACCACTACAATCTGGATACATCCACTGTGGTTGCATTTTCCCATTAATTCTCTTCTGTTCTTTTCGGTTATCCATTCACTTATCGCGCCTCTCCATAGTCCAGGTACCTTCTACTCTTGCCGTATTTGTCCGTACATGTGTGCGTTTTGGGCAGTGTTAACCTCCCAAATTGTCACAACCCTCATCCTCTATCCGGGCCTTGATCCTTCCCCTAACCCACTCCACCCCACCCACCCCCGCGTCTTATTGTACCATTTGGTCAACCGGACTCCATATTTCGATGGGCATGGTTAGTATTCGGATTCTCAGACGACTGCCGGTTATCATCCGAGTTGCATCTTTTATATTCGACGAGAATATTTACGCGCCTCCTAAACCCACCCCATCCGCTAGCTCCATTAAGTCCTTTAATCACCCCCTGCTCCGCGTTCGATTAGAGCAGAATGGCTGATATTGTATCTACAGCATACGGAATGTATTAGTATTGTGCACTCACTAGTACAGGTTGATGAGGGTTCATATATGAACTCTAATGAAGTTGACCGATAATCTGTTTGAGAAACAGAAGATGAGTGGATCGAATACACGTATATGTATACATGCATACATACATTTGTGTGTTTGCATGTTCGTTCCTTTATGGGGATGCGTGCATGGTGTGGAATGGGTGCATTACTCAGGTACATCCTCAGAAGTGGTATACCGACAACTGCTGGTTGCTACTTTCATTGACGGTAAAACACACACAGGCACACACGCAGAACATTCCAAGATAGGGGACAATTTTCTTCAGGCTTGTGTGTGTATGTGCACAA